>KN470578.1:259099-269746 GCA_000787095.1 Periophthalmodon schlosseri | reverse complement strand
GCTGACAAAAAGAAAGAGAAAAAGAGGAAATGTGCATCCAGGACTGGTAAACATTGTCCATGAGTAATACATCTGCAAAGTTAAACTTCATAAGCCTGCGTATAACATAAAACGCTGTAAAATGATAATTTATGAAGCTTTCTAAATCATGTGACAAATGTGTTTGTCTTTTGAAGGGCTGAAATCCAAAACAGACGATGTAGACTAGCTCTATTTCTGACCCTGCTTATCCAGAGAAGACCAACCACGACTCGAAGTAAAATGTAATGTTGGATTAACTGACACTATTTGTAGAATTAAAATATTACACGGTGTGACCCCTTTAGGCGCATATTGCTGCTCATCCTATTTTCAATTATGGCAAATGTGGTGGTTTGTTTACACAATGGTATACTCCTTTCTTTTATCAAAAATAAATAAATACATAAATAAAATTGCAATCCATAATTACAGAGTAACTAAATAACGTTGAGAAAAATGATCTAGATGAAAAAAGTCAAGAGTAAATGAAAGTAATCCGCCAGCCATTTAATAGAAATAGTAAAAACTGAACGTGAGTGTTATGGAGACTTGTGACTGGTGTAAACAGCAAAGGTAAATTAGGTGGGCTTTTACAAAATTATAAAATATATAGTCTATGGTAATGTTATAAAGTTTTACGGCCTAAGGTGCAGCATGCAAAAACAGTGAGCCATGGTCAAGTTGGGAGCAGCGTGTTGAACACATTACTCATCTATATTGAGCTTAAGTCGTGGATTTGTATTTTGTTGATTGTACAAGCAAAAACGTAATTAAAAGGACACTGGATAACAACCAATGTAAACATGTGAGCTACACTTGGTGCAGCCTGGGAAGCCGTTCATAGACTAAACACATAGCCACTGACAACGTCTGCTTCTCCTTTATAATATCTAACAACAGACCTGTTGTAGCATTTGCTTAATGAGGGTTATACCGCAAAGGAAAGACAAAATTGACTTCTACGTTGGACGCTTTAGAGGCGAGCTACGTTCAAAAGCTCGCTGTAGCTACTGTGGCTAAACTGGCCTTGTACCTCATTCCAAATGCAAACACTAATCATAACATTCAAGGAAGCATCCTTTTAAAATGTAGATGTCTATTTCTGTATGAGCAGACTCCAAGTAACATATGTGAGATGTGTGTAACGTAACATTCCATCCCCATACGCCTGTTACTAAGATGCGTGATCACTCAGGCTGAAATAGGCTACAATTTATATATTCACCTTCCCGCCGCATCCCCACTTTTAAACACTTCTTCAGTCGACAGTATTGGCACTGGTTTCGGTGGTGCTGGTCAATGGGACAGTTCCTATTGGCACGACATGAGTATGTTAAGTTCCTCCGTACACTCCTCTTGAAGAAACTTTTGCATCCTTCGCAGGTGAATTGACCATAGTGTTTGCCGCTCGATTTGTCTCCGCAAACCACACATTCAATATGCTGCTGACTCTGTCCGGAATTTTGACTCCCCTTATCCCCCGCGGTCCCCGGTGTAGACGGGGGTCCTGGCTGGCTGGGGGTCTGCGGAGTGTGCGGTGCCGCAGACGCCGCCTGCTGCTGCTCTCTCGCCGGCTGCGCTGCTGGGTTGGGGCCGCTCGGAGGTCCTCCGGCCACGTCTTCCTGCGGATCTCGCCAGACGCTAACTACCATTGCCATATCTCGGCCACGGAAAGTGCTATAAAGCGAAATGGTCGCTGATGTTTGTGGAGCGTTCAGGAGGAAAAAAGGGCGATCTCAAAAGACAGGACAGTGCAAAGTCAAATCGGTGCACGCAGACTCATATGGGATACGATGGAGTACAATGCGATCAATACATTCAGAACAGCGGGGCGATGAAAGAGACACCCGATCAGGATACGCAAGTGTCGGGAGGCCAGTTCCAAGGTAAATTGCAGTCAGCCATTCAGGAATCTCTAATTTTGTAGGAAAACCCGAGTCCAAACGTGACAGATGCAGTTTGTTATAAAACAGCCACAAACAAACGATGAGCAATTCACATGGACGTAAGGACGAGTAGAAAAACCTTTTCCGCTGCAAAGACGCGATCCAAAGAAGTGCAGCTGCGGAGATAAATTCCTTTCTCTTTTCTTCCCCTTGCTCCTCAACACTCCCGTCTTCGTCGTTCAGGAGAGGAGGAAAACTGAAGCGCTGGAGCTTTTTACATCTATGTTCTCAGATAAGCCTCATCACCTCTCCCGTCTGCGAAGGCAAACCACGCCGCGGAATGAAGTGCCCATGTATAGTTTCTCCTCTCCCGGCAGATACGAAGAGAAAAAGATTCAAAAAAGAAGAGGAAAAACACCAACAACTAATAGAATATGCAAGAAGAAGGAGAGACCAAAAATGAATGCGCTTAAACGAGAGGACCAGCAGAGCAATGTTTCCGAAACGGGGGATCTGCGCGAATGTCTGTATATAGTGAACTTTGACACTACTATTGAAACTGACACGTTTCTATGGAGATCGCTGCGCCTTATATGGTGCTCATGTCAAGGAGCCAAGAGAGGGGCTGCTGGAGACTGATAATCAAAGGCGACTGACTGGCCAGAGCCCTGCATAGAGGAGGAGGAGAGGAGGAGAGGGGGGAGCGCGCGAGAGAGAAAATGGGAGGCTAAGGTTATAGCCAAGCCCTCTCTTTCTCTCCATTGGTTAGAGTCCCCCTCCGCTCGTTCACTGTAAAAAATGTCATGAAACTGAAGTCAGGGGTCTCCACTGTTCGTATCTTCGAAAGTCATATTATTAATCTGAGGGAAATACACTAGAAATCCCAGAATAATTTATTTTTTTAATAAAACGCTTAGACACGGTTTAGAGACTATAGCCTATAGACCACATTTTGACACATAGTCTAGCTATTATGTTGGTATCAGGGTGTATAAAACGTTCACTCCAAAAGCGAGGATCTAGCTACAGTGCGCACTTTGCCTTGTCCTGTACCGGCGCCTATACAGTAAAGACTGATTTGCTTTTGACGGTGAACTTTATTTTTGCAGTGTCGCCATCCTCGGCTGAAAGGTTGGGGGGCTCTGACAGGCGCAATCTACATTGAGCTCGCCCCGCGCTGCTATTTACTTTGAAACCTGATTAGTATGGGCCGTCTATTGTCACCAAAAAGAGGAAGAAGCCCTGGATAGAATAGGAGAAAAAGCGGGTTAAAGGCAAAAAGGGAACAATACACTTATACGCAAGACAAATCAACTGCGCGCGAGGAACGAGAGCAAGACGTTGATTGAATATAGTCTCCAAAGTTTCATGCATGTGTTTAGCGCTGTCTCTTTTAGTGAAAATTAATGTGTCGTCATTGGTTTAGAGCGTGTTCTTATGTGTCCACTGTTTAGTGTTTGGCATGCGCACTGCGGTAGTGTGCATCATCTTCTGGTCAAACTAAGATGTCCACATTTTGGTTAAGACGCGCACGTAAAGATAGACAAAAAACATGGATAACGAAAATCAGTGTCGCGTCCAAAGCACCAGGCAGTCGGCATGGCAGTCACAGTATTTCCTAATTTTTGAGAGACTTTAATCTAGTATGGATACCAAGGCGGTGACACATTAGTGCTACTAGTGAGCGTAATGTAAAATCACATAAAGTTGCAGGGGATTTGCTATGGGGATCCCGGCTTTCTGTGCATCTGTGGCTAAGCAGTTAAGAAATGTCTGGATCACGCTGCCATCTAGCGTACACTGCACAATTACAACTCCAACTGAAGCAGCTAACAGCAGCATTCACAATTAAATCTCTGAAACTGTCTTATCGACGTGACTTTGAGTAAAGTAAAACATCACACACAACTCTCGACTTCCAGTATTTTTTAAATAAATGGAAGATTGCATTTGTTTGCCTGTAATTAAACGCCACATTTCAAAGTAATAAAGTTAAGTAAGGCTTTATAAATATTGTATATTCAAAATTTCCAATTAATTTTCCCCGGAAAAGACACGCGTCGCTGTTTACAAAGCTTTTACGCACACAAAGACATTAAGCGATATAATAGAGCGTAAATATGCAAGTGCCCCTTTACAAACGCACGGGAGGGATGGGTTGTTTTTAAGTATTCAACAAGAGAGCTCTCCTCGCGTCCCTGTCTTGGACACTACTAAAAACTGCACGACCATGTCTTGGACTCTTTGAAAAGGTGAAACCAATAAGATTAAATCGGACAAAGATTTTTTTCCTCCGCTGTAAGTGAATCATTAAGATTTAACTCCACAGATTGGGGGAGCACCGCGGGAGAAGAGAAGAGGAGAGTGAGAGGGACAGCGAATGGGATCAGAGTAAAGAGGCTCTAATAGAAAGCTGTGGAACGGCGAGAGAAAAGAAGAAACCGGACAGCAGGACATCAAAAAGAGCAGAGGCACCGGAGAATGCTGACGCTGAACGGAGAGGAGAGGTGTTTTACCTGGAAAACACGCATTTTTGGAGGTGAGTACGGTTTTAACTGTCCTTTACGCACGCATGAATGAAAACGAATGGATCCATGTGACATTCAACATGACCGTTGACCTAACTTTGTACTGCACCACAACTTTTAAACCAACACGTGCCCACGTTTTGTATTGCGCATATGAGTACACGTGTATTTCCTTCAAGTTGTTTTATTTTGTGCGGTAATACTCCAACGGTCCGGGGCGCGGTATTTTTCTTTTTGCTCGTCGCTTACAACGGGTGTTTGTTGTAATGAAAAGATCAATACTAGTCTGTTTGTTTGCGTGATAGTGTCACTCGATTAAAGGGTTGATCAGGGATAGCAGTGTGTTCCCCTCGATCCGTTCAGAGTAAATAAACGGTTTGCGCATAATACTAGTCCTGCCTTAGCATCAACGTGTGAGATGAATGAAAGTCTTAAATTAATAATAGACACACAGAGGACCGCTCAAACGTTTTGCAGAAGCTTTAAAGTAAAACACTGACTTTGAGTCACATTTTAGTAATTGCATTAAAACTTTGTTATAGTTGTTCACAAAAAAAAACCCCACTAAGGTTTATGGCATTTTTGTTTATTTAGGTTGCAAAATTATAGATTATTATACTTTGTAACACTGCCTATACAAAGAGAGAAATTATATATTAATTGTATGTAATTATCATTGTTATCTGTGGATCCGGGAAATTTATCATATAACGAACAGCCTTAACTCAAGTCAAAGCAACGAACGCCACAATCATTTGGGGAAACAGAGAGGTCACAAGTGCAAGGCCCCCTAATAAAACGGCAGCAGAAAAGGCGTTCAGGGCATTTACTGCAACGACGACACAAACTAAGTACATGTCCACAACTGGTAAACGTTCTGTTTTGTATTGATCAGGTGTAATCACATCAAGGCTGTAACCACACCGTTTATTCAGTGTGTAGCAGTGTGCGTAAAAGTGCCATGGTTTTTTTGCCTTTACCCTCTCTTTGCCAAAGTACTCGGCTACATGGTATTTAATTTAAAACACAAACAAGAGAAAACGGTGTATGTGTTTATAAACAATTCTATTAATTCAAACAACGACATGCCACTCGAATAAGCCAACTACGCATGTGTGCTCCATGGAAAGTTATAGTCATTAATAATAAATGTTGTCTGTTGATGTGCATTTCTCACTTTATAACTCAGTATACAGTTAAGGGGCTTGAGGAAATAAATCGACACTAAGTACACTAAGTAGCTTGAGATGCACAATATTTTTTTCCAGTCCATTAATTACTTAAAGCTTAATCAATTAATACTTTTAAGCATTTTATTCAATTTAAACTAACTTACGTTTGCAAAATGCAGTAGGAACTTTTAAATACTTTCTAACTTACTTTTTGGTCCCATTGTCCCATGTAGGACGTGATCTTAATAATTTTCGACTTTGTACTTGAGCTGGCCGTTTTAGTGTTTGGAATAGCTGCGTTTTTACAGAGGTGGGTAAAGAGTGCTTTGGAGAAGGAGGGGGCACCGTTTCCCACTTTTTGTAGAGATGATCCCCCAATTATACTGCAGGGGTCAGAATGGTGTGAAAGGGACAAGAAGGTCACTTGAAATCGCTTTTATCCGCTGGCTTTTCCCTCCTCTATGGACCAGCAACTTACAATAGATATAATCTAATTGTTCCTAATGGAAAGCCTATGTGAGCAAAAAAAAAGTAGAAAAAAGCGTTTCATATTGTCTTTTCAACGTAAAATGAGGCCATTTAGCTGGAAACACTAATTAACGCGGTTAGTAAACTGTGCACGGTGGTTTTACTTATACGCGCACTTCATACTGACCAGCACGGCCTCTGAGTATTTAGTAGGATGTTGTATGAACAAATGATTTCCTTTATTTCTACACTACCTGCACTTAAGTTTTAACTATAAAGCCACCGTACCCTCCAGTACCCGAGTCTGATTGTTTTTTTTTAATATAGGCCTCTGGAGAATTGCATCCTTCACTTTCCATCAGATAAATGAAATCTGCTTTTAGGGCATAGTATTGCATCTTGAGCCATAACCAGTCGTATTAAGCAATGGCCGCGCCAGTTATACACAAGTTAGGGCTTTGCGCCGCTCTAATTACTGTTAGGCTGGAAAAGGTGCTACCTATCTCTGGATGTCCCGGAAAACGTAATTGACATCATGGCAGCCAAGATCTCAAATTTTTGGAGTCCGCCCATTCGTATTTGAGACGTGTAAACGTAAAGCCTAGGCTGCATTTGTATGCGTAAAGTCACTGGCACAACACGGAAGCAGTTTGTCTTCATATAAAATGATCAATTAAAGGATAAAATAGCCTAAATAAGAGCAACAATAAAATGAAAAGTAACATGTTGTCCACTTAAAAAAATAATAAAAAAATAAAAAATAGGCCTATTACTGTCAAAAATGTGAGCGCATGAGACTGTGCGTAAAAGTAGACTACCTCATTCCCTAAGTAATTTATTTCAGGAAAACTTGGGGGCAAAGGTGGAATTCTTGAGAAATTCAACAAGGATAGGAGAGCTTTATGAATTCTGCACGCAGATTACTTTTCATCCCACCCACATTATCGGACAACACGCAGCAGACATAGTTTAGCCTCAAAATGATGGGATTAGCCCCCGACACATAAATAAAAGAGCATTACAATTATTTGGACTATTAGAAAACGTGAAAAGAGGGAAATATTGGAGGGGAAGTGACTGAACTATACACTTACAGTTTTTAAAAAAAGTCACATTAAAAATAATAATAATTATATGTGGGGAGTTTATTCTGTTTTAAGTGTCAACAAAACATTTGTAATGTGAGTGTAACTTGGTTGAATCATCAGCATTCCGTGTTTGGACATTCTGTTTTATCAAAACTTTAAGCAATTGACTTGAATGAGCGATGATTTAAACAAACATAAACTACCATCATAATCAGCAATATGTATTTTAAATATATAGCCCAAAATACATTATGATACAGTTCAACAGTTCACAGATAACTCATTTTATACTTGCCTGTTGTGGCATGAGAGCAGTCTGTAGTGGTCAGTGAATATGGGATGGCGGCCTTGAGTGTCCAGACCTGACAGATTGTGACCTTATCAATGCAGAACTCTTAACATGAATTATGCATAGCACCTGTGATGTCTCCAGCCAAAAACTGACAAAGCTGTACACTTAAAAATGACTCACGGCAAGTTGATGATATCCGTCTGAAGCTTATTTACATTAAATACACACAATTTGAAACATTTTATCACTTTAATACTGACTGACAAATATAATAGCAAGAAATGCCTTTTGTGCAGGCGCCTTAAACCTGTTTTATTATGCACTAGAGCGTTGTACCATAGCATCATGCTTAATTGTGACACATAGTTAAAGTTCTCTAGTTGTTGCTGTCTAACTGACCTGTGTGTGTGTTTGACCCTCTTACAGTCCACAACATGGTGGCCGAGGAACAAGAACAGTGGTGGATTTGATGGCGCTCTACAAAGGCCAACAATGGGATAGGTTGTTATCCGACTGTAACTGTAATGTGCCTGCTTCATATGGGTTTGTATATTACATTATTAATTATAGTATTTAACATAAGCTAATTGTATGAAAGTTATATTGGAATCAAAGCATAAACCAACTCGCCTCAGATATGAATATATATTTTTGTATTTGAAAGTAACTTTTTGAAACACTGTATTGTGCAGTGCAGTGTAAACTTAGGAGCTTTGAACCAGCTACTCTCCTGTTTGGGGTAAAACACTCTATCACTGCCCTGTTTTCATATAGTAGATACATTTATTTAATAGTGTTTTTGTGTTTACTCTCTGTGTGTGTTGTAGCTAAATTCATTTCTCTCAGATGTTCCCTTTGACCTTTGACCACAGAGCTGGGGTCAAGCCCTGACAAATGAGAAGCCAGAGGTGCAAACATTCCTCAACTATTTTCTTCTCTGCTTTTCTCCCTCTCCCCTCATAACCATCATCCTTCACTTCTTAAGTATTTTCACTTCATTGTGTGGCAGTCAGAGTGCTACCATTACAAACACTGTAAAAGATGATTCTCAGCATCTTCCTCCCTGCGTAGGTGAATAGATTGATGTAAAAGAGAAAGCATGTTTAACAGTGGGTATGGGTATTACAGGGCGGCACTTTGCGTGTACATGTGTGTGTTTGGAGAGCTTGTCAACCATGTCAAGGATGAGATGGATGTTGCAGTGTGGTTTGTTACACACACTACTGGCTCCAGCATTTCCGGCAACATTTCTCACTGTGCCTCCCTCACACCATCCGCTCGACTGCAATAATCCCCACTTTTTCCATCTCCTACCCCTGCCCCAACCCCCTCCTCTCCTCCACTGACCACCAGAGAGCTCCTTTCACCCTTCCTCTGCACTGCTCTCTGCCTTCTATTTGTTGCTGTCTTTACCGCTTTTTGCTACCTCATGTTTTAAGGAGGATTTATCGTGGTATTATTCCTCCGCAGAGCATTTCTATATTTTAGCATTTTTTAAAACCTAAATCTTCTAGATGGGTTTTGTATTCTCGGTAATCATCCATGAATGGCCAGACAATGTCAGTGAGGAGCTGCGTTCTTCCCGATACAAAAGTATGCATTTTGTTTTCCTGCTTTTCTGTGACTACTACCGAAATTCACATTAAAAATAAAATAAATAAAACTAAACCGAGTATGTCATGTTTTGTTTTGTTTTTTTCTCAAATACATGGTGACGTTTATGGTGGCTGATATTATTCTGAATCTTGCGGGGGACAACTGTTCCTCATGGATCTTGGCCTGGACTCGCTTGCATCCTCATAGGACATCTGGTCATGTGACTCAGCTGCACACGCTCAGATCTGTGCCCTAATTGGCTGTGCACAAAAGCATCACCATGGCAAATCAGAGTGCCACTCTCTGCTTTGAATAATAAAGCAGTGTTATGATTTAGGGTCCTTACTTATCTGGCAGTGAGGGCAATGAGAGCTGTTTAGAGCTGTGTGGGAGGGGACACCTGGAGCCTAGAAGCCTAATGATGGGCTGAACAAGGAAAACAATGCCTTTTTACACAGCCATTCTGATACATTGTTTATTTCGCCTTTATGTAGTGTATCTTACAGGAAAAAATCAACATCCATGTGTCCAGATATCATTCAATCAAAAAATAACACAAAATGAACTGTTTTTAATTGGCTCATAATTATATGTTGTTTAATATGTGTTCATCATTTACCTTTTATTAAGCTTCAAAGCCGAATAAGACGAGATTTGAATTTAGCTCTGGCTACAGTAAAAAAAAGCATGAACACTACAATGTTTTTCTTGAATAAGTTTAGTAGATTATGAAAAAAAAACAGAGTTCCATCAGCTCTTCCAATAATTCAAATACAGAACATTATTATAGCAGTAAAAAAACATTCAAGTTTATTTGTTTTAAAGAGGCATGATATAAACATAAGATGTGCTCACAGGGTTGAGGCGGGACGGGGGGACACCACTGCAGCATCAGTGTTATGTGTTAATGCAGTTTAGTCGGATCCATTTCTTTACAGCACATACAGGAAGTGCTCCCAGCCGCTTGATTCCATGCTCCCACCCACCAGGATGTGTACCCCTGTCTCCCAAGGCCCTGGACTCCCCCATTCCTCCTCCAGCACTACCCCCCCTCACCCCATTCCCACTCTCCCTCCTCCTCCTCCTCCCTCGCTCGCCTTGCTTCCTGATTCAGTGTGTAAAAGCACCCCCTGAATGATGGATTACTGTGTCACCGCAGCCTGCGAAGGATTAATTTGTTTCATTGATTTCTCTTTAGGCAGAATGCCAGCGTCTGCCGCTTCCCACCTTTTCCCCAAGACTTGCAGCTGTAATAGACGGTAATGGTCTAAGACAAATCAACCAGTTTCTTGTAAAAATAGCACCACATAATGCTCCCCCATACCCCGATAGCTCTACTCTGCTTGGAAGCATATCAAGGGGGCTGGTGTCGTGCAATTCGATTCATCTTGGACCGCATCTATATCAGTCTATCTGGCCCGTTACTTAGCAGTATCCGTCCTTATCCAGCGCTGAGCCATAGGAGACCTTCTAGTTGCTCTAACAAAGCCATAAGTCTAGTATAGTTACAGCTCCCTCTCAGGCTCCACAATGGATGGGTAATGACAGCGCTGTCTGGAGGGGGCTGTGGGAGTTGGGCCATTCTCCTCAGTAATG
>KN470578.1:232995-259042 GCA_000787095.1 Periophthalmodon schlosseri | reverse complement strand
CTACACACCTGCAGGAATAGCTGACTGTTAAGTATTGTTATCTGTGATGAGGCCGTAGCACCTTTTGACTCAAGTGTTGTATGACATCAGTAAATTAGTGCATGTCTCTTTAACACCTTTTCTGTATCTTTCCTGCTTTATGCACTGTGCATACAGGTTCCCATAGTCATTTCTGTGAACCAATGAATCAGCATGCAGCACTCAGCATTAAGAATGACAATCCAGCATTCCTGACATTCACTGATTTAACAGAGACATAAGATGCTGCAACATCTTTACTACCCTGTCACAGCTTTGAAAGATGGGAAACCAAAACTGCCTGTAACATTAAGCACACACTACAGAATGACCGTCCTAGAACACTTTCCATTACCGGAGAGATTTACGAGCACAACCACATCCATTAATCCATTGTTGATTTGCTGTGGCTGCCCTGCAGGGTTTGGGGATCTGATATCATATAGTGCTGAAACCTAGCCTGTTGCACTGCCGAAAAGACTTTATCATCCTCAACAAGAGTCAAACTGAGCAAGAGGTAACTAAATATTTAAGTAAGTTTTGACACAAATCCTCTAAATCTAGAGCTTTCACTGAGGCATTTATATGACAAAAAAGTCTCATACAAACTGCTCATAAGAGTGTCCTCTTATGAATATAATGAAAGAGTTATATGTAGCTCTCTACATACTAGAAATACTTATTTAGATGTTTGTATTTCATAAATACATTCACACATACATTCATAAATAAAAAAACACTCTGCATACTGCTTATGCACCTTTATTGACTGCTGTAAGTGTTTGAGTGTGTTGTCAGAGTCAGATATCATGTTCCTTTAAAAAACACATTATTCTGTTGTGGTAGGTTGTTATAAAGTGTACAAATTCAATGAAGTCACTATGGTTAAGGAGTAATTCCATTCTGGACACAGTCGCCACATAACCAGAATTATCATTTGCATTCAATGTGATAATGACTGGACGGCCAAGAAAATCTCCTCATCTCCAAGTAATGAATGTAACATGATGTACAGAGCGACGCTGAGCTCGGGGACAGACACCTGGTCAGCCACGGTATTCCACTCGATCCCCCATAAGCTCACCTCTCCTGGGCGAGCCCTCACAAAGCCCCACATGTCTAACACCAGCAGCTCCTTCAAATACAGCTCTCAGACAGAGGATTAGGTCATCTCACCATGATACTGTCTTTTTCTCCCTTTCCATCATTTCAGTCCCATTCTGTGGAGCGCTCTCACTCCAGAGCTCTCCTCTTCCTCATCCCCTCTCTGCAGCCCGCTCAAGTGCCTGCGTCTGTCCTCAGGGGTCCTTACGTTCTTAAGTGGCTCCAGAAAAGGTTAGTTGGCAGGTAATTGTCCAGCTGTGGTTAGGCTTATCTTAATTGTAGGTACTTCAGTACCAGTGATACTTCCTCCACTTGTGAGAAAAGAGAGGGATTTCTTCTTTTAAATGATGTCTTCTTCTTTTAAATGATGTCTTCCTTTTTTAATTCCACACATTGTTGTGGTAGTGCATTGTATAAGACTATGATAAATCAGTTATGCATAAGACAAGGGTTCTATAAATGGTCACATTTATATAGTGTTTTTCTACCTTCAAGGAACTCAAAGTGTTTTCTATCAAGGAACCAGTGCATGCAGACACTGGGGCGAGGTGGGTTAAGTGTCTTGCCCAAGAATACAACAACAGTATGCACTTGTGAGAGCTGGGATTGAACTGCCAACCATTGGTTCACTAAATCTGGTCTCTCTACCAATGATTTTTATGCCAGGAACCTCCAACTTTCAAATCAGAAGACAAACACTCTCCCAACTGAGCACCCTGTCCACTTGTCTGGACTTATCGAAACTAAGAATAAAATGAAAATTCATGCTCCTCTATTACTACAAGTAATAAAAGTAAAAATTATTCACTTAACCATATTGCCACCTCCAAAGATCATTCTGCCTAAAGCTGATGTGAAACTCTGTTGGTTTCAGATGTAACCCTCTTCATTTGAACAGACTTTCAAGTGCCTCAAGATACACTACCACTACTAATAGTAAGAAAGATCATAATAAATCATAATAAATCATAATAGTCATAATATATTTTGGATTGTGTGTCCTTGTAACTTGGTATATGTTCTTTGTATTGATCTGACATATGTGCAGTAAAAAAGCACTGCTGACCCTGCAACGCTAAATTCTAAATGACTACATCTTGGACCATTCTAAATCCATAGTTCTATTAGCCAGCTGATCATATCTATATATCCATGTCGATACGGAGCTTTAGGGGGGTTAGTGTTTGCATTGCCCCAGTCAAAGGTCATGACTGACCAATAAAATATTTCCAAAGCACCATCAATAATGCAGACATGCAGACTAATACTGTATGGGACCGAGGGCGAGGGGGAGGTGGCCTTTGGTGCTGGCCATAAGCAGAATGAATGAAGGAGAGGGCAAAAGGTTACAGGACAGGCTTTGGCCCCGTGCCCCTGCGCCTGCTCATATGTGCATTTGATAGCGACAGGGGCAATTATAAAGGTATACTTCAGACAGGTCAAATGGGAGAGGGCAAAGAGCAGAACCTTAAAGCACTGGCTGAAGTCAAAGGTTAGGGCGGACATAGGACATCATGGAGCGCCGCTGGGAACACGCTAATGGAAGTCGTGCTATAAAAAGACTAGCACTGATTAGACCGAAAAAGACTTGTCCATAGGTTTGAATATCTAAAACGTTTGTTCGATGAAGCAACGTAATGTTCAAAACAAATTGCTTATTGAATTCTTTCTGTACGCTGGCTAATTTGGATGCAGCTACAGTCGGCTATACAAGACAAGTGACCACAATCTCTTTTCGGTTATAAAATATAAATGGGTGGAGGTCAGAGGAGGTCGGGGCATGCGTTTAGTACCAGTGACCAATGCCAAACGCAAAGGTCAAAGTAGATCCGTCTGAGGCAGGGCTGTACGACACTTGCTCATCCACATTTATGCATCCCATTGGCAGTGATTTATGGCAGAAGATAAGCGCGTGGATGGGAAGAAAACACTCTCTTTCTCCTATCCCGTCAGACTCGGTAAATAGACTACTCACTCATATCAATCACCGTGTCACACTGAATCGCCACTGGATGCTTCCTGCTCAGATTAAAAACTGCCTTTGTCTTGCTCACCATTTCTTCCCCTGCAGCTCTGGGGAACACAGCAGCATTATTGTTGCTGTTTCACAAGCATTATATTAGCATTTCAAACAGCTGCCGTACAAATGGAGACTGTGCTCAGAATGGGCAGTGTAATTCACATATAGCTTTCTCAGCAAAATGAAATGGTGAGAATTAACAGCAGATTTTAAAGTCCTCTGGAAAGAATAATATCGTGGATGCCGCTACAACGTTCTGGAGTTTTAAACGACCAATTTCCCACAATGCTCTCTGTCACGGCATATCCCTGTGTGCTCGAGGAGGCCTAGACTGTGGCTCAATAAACAAAAACTTTTAACTTGAACTTAAAAGGTGCACTTTGTAACTTTTCTACTGGGGTGGTCCGCTACCTGTTTGTCTACATGGAAATGTTATTGCTTTGTCTGTCATGGAATTAAAGGCCCTATATTATGCAAAACTGACTCTTGTGAGCCTCTTACCCCATGGTATAATGTTGTTACCTCCTCAAAAACAGACCTGGAGTTGTGTTTTGTTTCATTCACACACGTTTCAGTAACCCTTTATTATTAGTATGTCTACATCTCCAAAGCTCAAAATGCTCTGTTCCACCTTGTGATGTCATGAAGTGGTAGTTTTCAAGTTAACAGCTGCCCTTTACCTTTTGAGTAGTGGAGATTGGCAATTCCAGGGCTGAAATCATCTCAGTGGTTCTAGTGAAGATGTATGGAGTATAAAAACACAGTGGAGCACTTCCTGTATTCTCTCATGACATCACAAGGTGGAACAGAGTGTTTTCTCAGCCTAAATATGCAGGGTTTGTGTGTTAAACATGTGTGAATGAAACAAAACAGGACTCTAGGTATGTTTGCGATGAGGAAACAACATTATAACATAGATCAGAAAACAGTGTAATATGGACCCTTTAAAATGTTCTTTCTACGTGGAAACAAGCAGGTGACATCATCAGGCCAAGATACAGGTCAAATCTGTGGAGACGTGACCCCACTGAAAGTAAGAATACATGTTTTTCAAGGAATTTCCTTAGCCATGAAAACCCCTGTAATTGAAGGTGGCAAGAAATACATTTAATGCCATACTGTAGAACAATCTAGGCAAAGCGGTAACATCTCCATGGAGACAAGCAGATGGCAGACCTCAACCAGAAAAGTTACATAGTGCACCTTTATAAATTATAGGGTTCCCTTAGGAAAGTACTTCTCTTAAGGTCCATAAAGGACCCATGGCTGGGACTGGTTCTAGTTATCAGGGAAAAAAGACACAAGAAAATGACCTAAGCCTAAAACTAATGAGTAAAGGCTATTTTTTGGCCTAGATAAAGTCACTGCTCTATACTGCTCTTTGTGCCTGTCCAAAACTTGCAGAGGGACCCCACCACAGTTATATTTTTGTTGACTTTTATAGTGGCCTGTCTGTGCATTCAGGACAAGCATGTTCTATCATCCATCTCTGTTCCTTATTCACGGCAGGGTGTTTGAACCACATCAGAATCTATTACCAACATGCAGATTCAGTCCCTGCTGTCAATACAATGCACGATAAGATGAAGTAGTCCATAACACCATCACTTACACATCACATCAAATGGGCAAGGCTGACTGTACCTATGCTATCTAACTGTGCCATAGGGATATCATCAGACTAGATATTTATTGTAAGCGATAGTGTCCCTTCTAAACAGTGCATATTTAGTATATGTTCCATGTTGTTTATCTAGAGGTCCATCAATCACAGAGGAAGGCTCCGAGCTTGGCTGCTTGTGGAAAGAGATTTATGCTGTAATGCATCAAATCAACAGACCTTTACAGTAAAATATGAGTTTATCAATAGGCCTGATCAATAGCGCATGCAAGACGCTGTGTAATTATTACAGAGGTCCGTATCAATAAACTCGCCATGCGCAACCCTACTGCCACAGGCTATGAGCTGTGAGGATACAAGATTTGGCCATGAGATGTTTCATCACCTCCATGTTAGATGTGCATCAGCTTATCAGCGTTAGCTTAGCCCGAGTCAGGCAGAAAAATACAGCATTGCATCATAGACACCAATCAGGTAGAACATTATGAACATTGCATACAGATATGTTTTTACATCTTTCTGTAGGTACGATGATGGATAAGGCATACATTTAGTATATGTATATATTGTAAAGGGGATGTATTGGTAGCAGAATACACAGTTTTACAAGGGCCAAATTGTGATGACTTAAAGGTACTATTTTACGCAAAATTGACTTTTGTGAGCTTTACGTCATGTTATAATGTTGTTACCTCCTCAAAAACATACCTGGAGTTGTGTTTTATTTCATTCACACATGTTTGCGTAACCCTTTATTATTAGTCTGTCTATATCTTCAAAGCTCAAAATGCTCTGTTCTACCTTGTGATGTCACGAAGCATTCAAGTTAACAGCTGCCTTTTACCTTTTGTTCAGTAGAGATTGGCAATTCCGGGGCCGATTCTAATGATTCTAGTGAATTTAAAAAGACAGTGGAGCACTTCCTGTATTACCACATGACATAACAAGGTGGAAGAGAGTGTTTTCAGTTTGAGACTCAGCCTAAATATGCAGGATTTTTGCGTTAAACATGTGTGAATGAGACAAAACATAACTCCAGGTATGTTTGTGATGATTAAACAACAATACAACATAGATCAGGGAAGAGCGCAATATGGGCCCTTTAATGACTGGTTCAGAGCATCTTCAAAATTGCATCAAGTAGCTATTAAACTGGGTCTAAGGAAAAACAGGGGTGAAGCAGTAAAGCATGTGTGCTCCTATAGCTCAAAAACAAAGAAGTTCAAACTGCATCCTAGTTTGTCGGGGCAGCATATAAGCAGGTCATTGTGAAAGCCAATATTCATATCCATTCATAGATCATATCGGTGTACATTTCCTAGCATTAGAGTACCTCGAGTCAAGTACTACTAAAAGGTTACACCAGTCTCCCTCTTCTTTGTACCGCAGCAGACGTTAGAGATTATAAATGATGAAGACATGGATGGCTGTCTTTAAAGGAGCAAGGATCATTTGTCCCGAAACAAGGCAATCTGCGAAAAGAAGAAAGTACGTGTCAAAAAAGTGCTTTGTGTTGCAGCGTATTGTAGCCTACTTTACCACATAGACACGGGCAGGCAGTGGAGAGAGCGTGAGGCAAGGACCAATGAGGCAGTTTATATCGGGATTTGGTTTCACAGCCACAGCCTCCTGGGAGAGAGGGGTCTGCCAATAACACTTAAGAGACAGAGCAGGAAAAGTAAGTGCTTTTATTACAGCTCATCAGTCATGTAATTTCTGGCAGCATTTGTGATTACAGATCAAGTGATTGACTAACTACACATTCGGCAGCTGAGTTATGAACTGTGTGCCTACCATCCCACCCCCGGCAGATTCTCTGTGTCAGCTGTAACTCATCCCCTCCTGCAGAGCTAAATCAAAGAAACACTGCAGCCCGGAGGAGTTCAATAATAACTTTATTGTAGGACCTTATTCCAAAAAATGTTCAGTGTTGTGAGACATCAAATGTACATAAAAACAACCACGTCCAGAATCTGTAAAACAATAATTCATTTACACAATCAGAGTATCTACGGAGACAAAAAGTCACTCAGAATTTTGGGAAACAAGACTCTATACAAATATGTTACCAGGTCAATATCAGGTCCCTCAAGATTTAACATTTTGCAACAAATTTCTGATTTGATTAGAAGATTGATTACAGATTGTTCTTCTCCAGTTTATTGTTCTTCTCCAAATATCTTGATTTTCATTGCTTCCCTCAAATAAAAAAGCTAAGCAATAGAAAGTAGAGAGTAAATCGAGTAATGTTTGTATGTACACTGACATGTAAATGTTTGTGTATTATAGTATTTAAACACTGTCATAACTCGTTCTGACCTGATGTTGTAAATCTGACAGTTGTCGTTTGGCCCTGGTGTTGTACTTGCATGGGGTGAAGAAGTTGGGTGGAGCGGATCAATATGAAGCTCCAATAGAGGTATTGACGAATGACAGGAGAGAGTGTGTGTAGGCAGAGGCTGGTGTGCTATGTGTGTGTGGCGCACGTCTATGTGTGTGTGTGCGTGTGTGTGGGGGTGGGATTGGATCACCCTGGGGTTAGGGAGAGAGCACGGCTCAAGGTGTTTAATCGACAGGTCTCACCTTGGATCGATCTGCTGGAGTCTCACAGGGAGCAGACGTGATACACACAGCCAACACTCACTCACACTCACAAAAACAAACCACGGGGCGCGCGCCACCCGATTGGACGCTCTCCGTTTACATTCCTTCATGGAGTTCAAGTCCTGTCTCTTTAATTGCTTGCAAGAAATCTTAATCAATTAAACTGTGCCATTTCGAAACTGGACATTTGAGTGTAACAACTTAATTAATGGGTGACAAAACACCCCCCATTTACTATTGCACTGAAACGAGCTGTGGTAGAACACACAGGCGACCCTCTGAGCAGCCCTAAAACACCCCAGTGTGAAATGTCTTACACAAGCCCAACATCAGAAAGGCTATTATATGTTTAATAACACACTGTAGAATAACACATGCAGTGATGTTATTATCGCAAGACGTTCAAGTCAGATACAATTCACTTGTCAACCAAACAAAAACATATTTTAATTTATTTTACAACAAAATAAAGAAGAGGTTGTTTGTCACTGTATGTGTCAACCTATGCAACTTACTGAGCAGTGTCACACCTAAAAGTTGCTGTATCAGAGTCAAACACTAAAATGAAGTGTTAGCTACAAATCAACATTATAGTTTCACCACCAAAACACAGACAAAAGAGGTTTTAGTGTCAAACTGAAAGCGCATTACAAACACATTAGGTTACAATGGGACAAACAGATGCCTTTTGTGTTGTACAGGAGGACACTACACATGACCTCTTTGTCTGTTTGATTCAGAGTCTGAGTGGTGACAAGAGGTTGTGGTTTGTAACTCTGGACTTCTCCCAAAAGAGTTTGGTCTTATCCAGGAACAGTGAACAAAGCTAATATTGGCTCCAGATTTTTGGACCAAATCACAACATTGTGTAGTTCTGCTTCGAAGAAACACAAGGCAATTATAATTTATTTGAAATTCAGAAATACTAAAAAAAAGTTGTTTTTTCTGACAAATACCAAATACGAAACCTTCTTAAAATATGCTCTGACTTGGATTGGGGGTGTATTGTTAAAAGTTGGATGACGGTAAAAACAACCTTTGCTTCATGGTTTATGCCCTGTTGTGTCCTTTTCCTCCCTGTTGCTGGGTACTTTTTGCTGATGAGTATCCTTTTGCTGTCCGGTCCTTTCCTCTTGTGAAGCTGGTCCCAGAAAATGCTGAGCCGTACAATGTCAAATCTTTCCCATTTTGGTTTGATCCATCTTTCCATTGTTCTTCACAATCCAGCCCACTTTCTTTTCAAAACGTCAAACCATCTCTGGTATCTGCCAACAAAAGAAATTGTGTTTTAGAATTGGTATGCATAAAACATAATATCAGATGTTATTTCTTTCCTTGAAAACATTCTGAGTTGGGGTCGCCTCGCCACAGATCTGACCTGTAACCTAACGATAACGATGTAACGATAACAAATTTTGATAAATGACCACATTGAAACTATTTTATGCCACTGACACAATAACAATAATGCAAGAAAATCCTAGTAAAACACTTAAATAGACAGTATCATTAAAAGACATGAGCTGCAACAGATAAATAGCAGAATGAAGCCATAATTAGCCATAGAAGTTACTTTTTCAACCCTCTACAGCTCAAATCTTTTTGCATTACAACTAAAATAACTAGTCTATGTAATATTTATCATGACAGACCTGGGTGGCGTTATCTGCTCCATGGAGATGGACATGTATAATGCCATAGTGTGAAACTTTCTAGACAAGCAGATGCAATTTAGTCCACTTGACATATTAATATATTACAGTATTTTCCGGAGTATAAGCTGCACCGGAGTATAAGTCGCACCAGCCAAAAAATGCATAATAATGAAGAAAAAAACATATATTTCACATATAAATCGCATCTGAGTATAAGTCGCACCCCCGGCCAAACTATGAAAAAAAGTGCGACTTATAGTCCGGAAAATACGGTACTGTTGTTTTTACCTTACTGCTATAAGACCTACCTTGGTGTAGAGCACAGACTTGTATTATGTTAAAAAATAATTATCTTGGCCAATGGCTTCAATGACAAAAAGCATTTTGATGTTCAAGTCTGCTAACACTAACGTAGCATCACTTGAGCTTTATTTATACAGACTTAAAGCTAACATCAAGCATCTTCAAAGAAACACAACATTTGACCTCATTTAAAGACTTGATACCAATTAAAACGCTGTGATAAATAATTCAAGGAAGATCTCTTACTCAGCACACATAATTTTAATAAAAGCCGGAGCATGCGCCGTGGCTTCAGTGTCCCACATTAACCTGTGAGTATCTCCAGCACATGCACAAACACAGTCTTCCCCACACACTCCAAAAACAGACTTCCTAATGAACCCAAGTAGAGCAGAGATGCACACTGGCCCACTTCTGCCTTCTCTTCTCCCTCCTCTCTCCATCTCACACCTTCTCCCATCATTTGTTTTATTCATGTTCCGTTGTCTTTCTCTTTTGTCTCAATGAGTTAAATCACAAGCCCTAATTTATGGCTACAGGCAAAGACACTTCAACAAACAAACCGTCTGATGAGAGGGGAATGACTGAAAACATAGGCGCAGTGTGTAAATCTCCAAAATGTCTGTTACGGTCGTTTTATCTGCGCTTATTTACATAGGAGATGACACGTGGGTAATGTGGGACATGTGGGTAAAAAAGATGGTTTGTGATGCAAAATGGAAAAGGCTGGGAGGAGTAGAAGAGGGGTCGTGCGAGAGACAGGAGGAGTATAAGGGGAGAGAGAGTAAATCCAGTGACATAGACGAGGGAGCACTCAGGTGTGGTGAGAGGATTATACAAAAGCCTGAGTGTGAATGACAGTAAACACCTGAATGACAGAGAGATGGGGCGAGGTGAGCGCTCCCTACCAAGTGTGTGGTGAAGGGTGACAGCTTACTGGGTGTCATGTATTCCACACTGAAGGAGTACATTTTGATTTAAGAGCCAAGTTGTTTACTTGTGTAGCATGTCAAAATAGCTGCTAATAGGTGAAATTACAGCTTCTGGCACAAAATGAATACTAACATATGCTGACCAGGCACAACATTATGACTGCAGAACGTAACTCAATATTCACTCATCTGGTAGTAGTCATTATACTTGACCAAAGTATTTTCTCAATGTTACTACAAATAGATTAAATAACAGCTCTCTGCAGATGTCTGTGAAAATAATAATTCAAGTCCCAACAGTGGGAAAGATGTACCACTGGCAAAACACTGGGTTCTTAGGTCAGTGGTTCTCAAACTGTGGTACCCGTAACACTGGTTTAATTGAGATTGTACGCAGATTACACTGCAGTTCAAATATTTTCTGAATTTAGAGTTAGTAAGTTTAACCCATATTTTGTTCTCTTTTGAGTTAGTTTAGACTATAGCAAGTGTGTGGTCCGATTTTATACTTAGTAGTTTATACAAAATAGCCCGGTTTTAGACCTGGTTTAGATCTGGTGGTACTAAGAAGGCTAAGCATTTTCTCTTCTGGTACTTGGTGTGAAAAGTGTGAGAACTGCTGTTGTAACTGAGAACCTACTGCTGGTCTTTCAATGCTCTAGAACTGATTTTTTAAGAAAGTGTATTCCTCCCCTCAGTTCTTTGTATGGGACAAATATTTGAAATGCTACTTTAGTTCTTACTTATGTTTCTATTGCACTTTACTTCCCTAATTATTCACTTTTTATGTCTGCCTTTGAGTTAGTCCTTACCATAGACTGTATATATAAATGGTCATAGCTAACATGCTAGCTGCCATGTTCCAAATAGGAAGTGATCGTGGACGCCCTTCCGGCTCCATCGACTCTGGGTCCAATTCACTCTACATGCGGCACTGCGGCAGTCAACCTCATCATTTTGGTCTTAAAATGTTCGTATTAACCCGCCTTACATGATCCTGGTATTTTTATTTCGCTATTTCATCCTTAAATCAAGATATGGACATTAATAAAAGACAAATCAGGTGCCTTCTTTATTCAAGGTCGCTCCCGCTAGCATTAGCAACAGGTTTGATTGACAGTGTTGCTAAGCGCCCACTCCCTGCTAAACCAGCGGTGCGGGCGGGAAGGGGTGTTACCTCCAACAGCCTGGCTTCAGATTGGCTCTTTGGTTGCAATGATACTCGTGGTCGGAATTCCAAATATGGAACTCGGCTCCAAATTTGCTCCTATAACAGCTCTAGCCTTGATGAGCTTCATTTGACTGGAGCCAAACACCACAGGTGACGTCACAGTCACTTAGTCCACTTCTTTATACAGTCTATGGTCCTTACTTAGAACTAGTATACAATATAGAACCTGATTTAGACCTAGTTTAAACATAGAATAGTGTCTCTCAAGTCTTTTAGATCTGGTTTAAATCTGTTAGTACTTAGAAGGCCAAATATTTTTTTTAGGTGGTACTTGGAGTAAAAACCAGTGTTCTAGGTGCTCAGATGCTACTCTGGTCTTGAACGTTCAAGAAAAGATTTAGTTTAATTTGGGGACAGTTTATGTCTCTCCTCCTCTCAACTCTGGTTGGGACAAATACTTGAAGTACTGCTTTTTTCTGCTTGTTCACCCCTAATTTGTCGCTTGAGTTGTTGGATTGGATTAGTCAAGATGGTTCTTGGAAAGCATTGTTCTTAGTAGAATGCTTGGGAATCGGTAAGGCGAGTCGGGGAGTGTAGAAGAGGAAGATATCCATCACGAGCTGCTGTCGAGATAGTAAGTAAGTTAGTGAATAGACTGTACACTTCTCATGTAAGTCAATAAAAGGACCACAGAGCAGAGGAGGCACATGTTTATCTTACTTGTACTCTGCTTTCTCTCCTCAGACTCTGCAAAGGTACAGACTGCTGACAGCTTGTGTTGAGTGAGCCCATTCACCACTCTTCTCTCAAACATAAACAATTCCAAGAAGCAACCAACAAAGTAAATGCACTTGAAATTATTTTATTTGGATGTTCATATTTTTTGATTTGTGTTTAATCATCTGTGAGGGATAACACATGACACGAACTCAAGTTAAGAAGCTTCTTGAGGTACTGTTTATATTCACACTTTGGCATCGTTGTTAAGCATATTTGAAATAACTTTTTGCAAACCATTAGCAACAATCTGCTTCCCTGGCTTGGCGTTCAAATATGTGTTTAACCTTTTGGCTGGAGGTTAAATTTTGAGTACAGCCCTGCATGTCGATTCCTAGATCCTCCGTTAGAGAAATGGCTCATACCTCTGGAGCCAGATCACTGTACACCGCTGACTCTACATGAACCGTGACCCCATTTCCCCCCTGGCGACCCCCCTCCATAGCCCCCCCTACAGCCTTAGAAGATAGAGGAGCATCGGGGGAGGCATGCCAAGGCAGTAGACACTTTTAAGCAAAGATTAAAGGTTTTTCTTTTTAATCAGTCATTTGGCAGTGATGTTAGCATTTCACCCCGGTGCAGCTAAGGATCAATTTTTAATGCTGCAGTGCAGAGAGCAGTCAGGGTGATTGGCAAGAGAGCAGCTATTTACAAAGGATCTATTTACAAATTTCCAATAGAAATATGCAGGGGGCACAATTGACATCTCATACAGAATTTTAAGTAGCCTTGTTCTTTTTGCACTTTGTCAAAAGCCGCAACCTCCGTTGGCCCCCGGTGACTGCTGCATGTTAGGCAGAGAGTATGGGTATTCTTCTCATATGCATTTCACATGTAAAAGAATAAAGGGGATCCGGACATCTCCCTTGTGTTGCTTGTTGTTATAGTTCTTAATGTTGAGCTGCCAGGAGCTGAATAACTAGGTCAATGAACCCTGGTGTAAACAGCAATCTACTGTGAAGATGCTAATGACAATAAGTCTTTCTTCATTTACAGAATATATTGACTTCTCCCTTTATAGTACTGTGTTGTATTTATATACAACTCCTTTAGGGATGTGAGCCATATAATATACTTCACACAAGTAAACACACTAGCTTAATAATGTATTTTTTATTCTGAATCTAATTTAATCGTGTCCTTTTAATACAAAGCTCGTGATCCATAATAGCACTATAGAATATTTAAGATTATCTGTATGGACGTGTATAACATTAACACTGAACACAGGAGGTGCCAGTAAAAGGGCTAGTATAGGCAGTGGTAGTGTTCCCACGGTCCCCTTTAAAATCCTTGCAGGGCCTGGGTAAGTCCATAAGCTCCAAGGTAAAACTGCTGTATTTGTCAATCAATGTGTGCTTAAGGGTTTCTGTAGAGTGTCACTGAGAATTGTGTGGCAGCAGGAGAAAAGCAATAAAAATGTCCAAATATGGTGTACAGTTAAACACATATTGATTTTAAGTTGGTGTTACTGCAACACTATTCCTCTTGGACACTGTGACAGGACAAGGAGTGTACAGTAACAACATTTTTCAAAGTGGTTGAATCCATTTTTGTAAAAACAGAATATTATAACTGAGAATAAAGTGTTATGATATTATGAGCATGTGCTTAAATCTTGACATGGATTGATTTAGTACCTGATAATGAGCCTGCTATATTTCCATACATGCATCTTTTTTTACTGGCAACCATTATCTCACCATCATTCACCCATTCATCCGTTATCCAACTGTCCATTCATTCATACAGTCAGTCAAGTCTCCTGCCAACCCAACAGTGCATTGATCCAATGATTGACCCTGTAGCACTGGGATCAATACGCTCTTAAATGGCATCATTGTAAGCACTTAGACACAATGGCTGGGCGTAGTTTGTGCAGTTCATTTTCAAGGTATCAGAGCTGTGGAGGGCTCTAACCCAAGTCAACTCTGTGTTCTCTGCTGAGCAGAGAAAACATGAGAAAACATGCTCAGCAGCATTATCCATTATCCAGTCGCCATAGTTAAATTCTATATTACATTAATAAGGTGATCAAGGAAATATAATGGGAGATGAGAAGTGATATTCTCCAGATAATGCAGATAATCTAGAGGCCACATTATGGCATAAGTATAAACATCTTCTAGGTGGAGTAACAATTATATTTATATAGTATAGGAAGGGAAACCCAATGAAATACATTCATTCATACATACATGCATAGAGAAATCTTTTGGGCTGCAGCCTGGTCCTGAGCTTGGCATTGCAGTGTAACTGTGACAAGTCTGGGAGCTATGTCACTGTAGTTCACAGGTCTTGTTAGCTGAAGTGTCGGCAGGACTGCAAACCAATGTGTATATACTCTCTCTATATACATGTGTGTGTGAGGTTAACATTAGACTTTACTCCACTACCTCCTCACCTGACACCAGCAATAAAACTAAAGAGGCCAAGGTGCTCCGCTGGGTGTGTGAGTGTGTGTGTGTGTGTGCAGGGACCAGGGCCATGTGAGCTGTATAGTTGTTTCTGCTGTCACCAATTTGCCCGGGCCTCCAGACGGGAGCAGGAGCGAGGTGACGGAGCTGTGGCTTGATAAACACAGAAGCCCTGCTTCGATTTCCCATCCACTCCACTTTAGAAACACATGGCTCTTCCTTGGTGCTCTGGGCGCAACGCAGGAAGGGGGAGGGGCCACAAGAGAGACGCTAGTGTGCAAGTAAAGAACAGTACCAGGAAAGTAGTGATAAGGATGGAAGTTACAATTAATGCATCCTGAACTAAGAGAAACCAAATGGTGCTTAGGTTTGTTAAATGCTAACAAGAGCTGCAACATGGATGAAATATACTCAGTATTTAAATGACTCAAGTCAGAAAAACACATATCTGACAGTAGCTGAAGCAGCAGCAGCGTGTCACGTTGCTAGGTGGGCCCAGACCTTACCCTCTGCCCCCTGGAGAGTTAAAAAGAGCATTTGAACCTCCTACAAATATCTCCACTGCTGCTGCTCTCCTCCATAACTAACACCAACATAAGAGGACAAGTGTGGGCTCTAAGCACCAGTGATCAAACAGCCGCTGCTGGGGATGCTAGGCTCAGGATGGTTGGCCTAATAGGATTGGAAGCCCCCAGGTGAGCCAAAGGACACCTCCAATCAGCACGATCAGCCAAAGGCTAAGCATTTGCAGGTATACACACTGAGTGATGTACAGTACTGAGGGGATCACAGGGAAGTGAAGAATACAAGCAGAGAAGCAATGTCATGGTTGAGTGTGTGTCAAAGAGCTGTGCAGACACATGTAGTTTAAAGTTGAGAGCTGGTTTAAGTTGTCAGAGTCATCTTCAGTCGACTTCAGTTTTCTAAGTTAGCAAAGGTGCATGATATATGGGGTTAGAAAAAGAAGTGTTCAAATGTGAGTGGAAATCCCCTGTGAACGCTTCACAGCCCACATATACTAAACATCCACAGTCACATACAGGCTTTTAGAAAGTCATCACATTCACAAAACAATTACCAGAGCCTGAGCTCATCACTGACTAAGCAAAAGTCACGGGGCGTGTAAAACACACAATATAATTAGCACACATCAAGCTGCTGGGGCCTACTGTGCATTAATGATGCCTCCCTCGCAAGTGAATGATGGTTTGATGAGAGACAACGTGAAGAGTGTGGGAAGGATATGAAGACTATTTAGAAAAATGGAAAAAATAAAAACATGTACCTTTAACAAACTTTTCTTAAGTGAATAACCTTGAAGTAATGAGAAATTCTGTTGGTTTAATTATAGTTAATGCAATAATATATCATACAACAACACATACAATATAAAAGTGCCAGAGTGTTTTTCTTTAGAAATGGTGTTTGTGAATTTCTTTAAGACCCACGCACCTTTTGGCCTGATAGTGAAGCCAGCTGGGGGGTCCAAAATCTTTTGAGGTCGGAATGGTCACTGACCCATGAAACAGAAGGGATTAGACCCCATAGGAAAAGCTCTCCACCTGCGGAAGATAAAAGATAAAAGGTAAAACAACTATTCAATCAATTTCAAACTTTGCTCACACCATTAACTATTTCAACCAAAAAAGAGCAACACAGTCTAATTTCCTGTAATGTCTGATGTACCAAGCCATGCACACATGTTGGCACCAGCACACACACCCCAAGGATTATAGAAAGAAGTCAAGCATCCAGTCATGCTACCCCAGTCTGCACATTTAAACCTGCCACTAATAAATTTCTATTTACTGCCTGCATTGAGGACTTTTAAATTATGGCATACAATAAAGCTGGCACACACGTCTCCAAAGCTCTTTCAGGGGATGTTAAAGCAATATCGTAAGCAATTTTCCAAAGTGGATTACAAATTTCACATCCAGGTTTTATTGCACATTACGATAACTTAACCACATCTAAATGTTCTGCATAAATGGGAAATATGTGCTGCTTAATACGCTATTTTTCATTTTTTAAGAAGCGCTGTGCAAACTCTGCCAAGCGAGGGAGCATGCTGGTTTGTAGGGTGGGGGAGTCAATAATCTTTATGAGGTGGATTTTAATTACAAGGAGATAACAGAGTATCCTCCTCACCGTAAGCCTCCATCAATCTCTATTTTGCATCAAGCCGTACATTGCCGTCGCACAAACACACACACACACAGATAACCTTTCAAACATGATTGATCAATCCATCAGAGAGGCATTATTTTCATCTCTGTGAAGCCAACCTTAAAAAGCATATACAACAGGCACCGCAAGTTGCTTTACATTACACACATACGAATTGAATATGGTGCAGACAAATATCACCAACATATTCATCTAAGCACACAGCGGCGTATACAAGCGCTGGTACAGAGACGCTGGCAGGGTAATCCAACTAAAAAGGTTAAGGTTGATGTTTTCCCAAAGAACGACGGTCTCTGAAAGGTCAGATCAATCATGTGCTAAGCATGCCTCGTAAGCAATCCATAAAGAGCTTGTTTTAAATAATAACATTTTATAGATCACCTAAAGACATAACTGTACCAGAGCCAGGTAAGGCCCCAGACTCCAAATACTCTCTAATGCGCCATGAATTCAAATGGGACTAAACTTAATATGTCGACTGCAGTCCGTTTAATGAAGCAGTGGCATTTCCCGGAGAAAAAGTGCACATAGCAGCGGCAGCAGACGTCTCTGTCGGTTGCTCTTTTAACACAATCATGTGGTGCAGCAGAAGCAGTAAATATGCTGAGCTCCTGGGACCAGAACAAAGACCGGCTATGATGTCACGTTAGGGTTTAGCACTTGGATTGAGTTTATTTGGAGGAGAACAAGAATCAGTTTATGCAAAATTACTGTAGACGAATGACCCAAATTACATAGCCTGTGAATTTTGTAACTGTAACTGTAGTTCAATTAATTTCAAGTCATTCGTTATATAGCCCAATATCACAGCAGCAGTGGCCTCACAAGGTTTTACAGAAATTGATTTCTTGAAACAGTATAGAAACCCAAAACTAAACATGCACAAAACATCAATAAGGTGGATAGAATGGATAAAATGACAACGTTGACTTGTAAAGTGTCTGTGTAATCGACGTCCAGGTATGATCCACAGTAAAAGAAAAATTCTATTCTGTCAACTGGACAAAAAGTTTTTTGAGTGAAAAAAATCCCAACAACTTTTTGTCCAGTTGACAGAATTGAAATTTTCTTTTACTTGTAAAGTATTGTTAGCTGCACTCTTTAGTTAACAGTTTGACTTAAGAGACATGAAGATATAATGAGGCAAAGTCTCTGCTCCGAGTGATGTCATCTGAGGACACTAAATCCTTGTTGTGTTAATTAAAACTCAACGAAATTATGTGCAAGAAAAAGTCTGCATAGCTCAATGCCACAATGAGGCTTACTTGTTGTAAGTTTGTGCCTTTATGTACAGTAAGTGAGCAGATGTATCAGATCCTAGCTCTGTGTGCGTGTGTGTGTGTGTGTGTATGTGTCTGTGTGCGTGTGTGTGTGAGTGGATGGGCACAGTCAGGTGCTGCTCCATGCTGTGCCAGCTGTAGCTGGAGCCATCTGTGTCAGGCACAGTGGGAGGCCAGCAGATGACTTGAATGTACTTGAACTCCAGACAGACCTTTAGCAGACACTCGTCAGTACAAACCAAGACAACTGGGCCCAGCCAAGCTGAACGGGCTGATCTGGGTGGTGAGCAAGAGACAGACGTTTTGGATAGACTGTAACCCCCGGTCAGACTCACCAGGGAACCACTGCCACGACTGCACACAAACACCCAAATCTGTTCCATTCACAGGCAGACTGCTCAGTGTAATGACATCCATGTACTATCTGTGTGCCTTTAATTGGCACAGCTCAGGCTCAGCTTCAAGAACTCACTAACAAATGTATGCTGTTTTATAGATGCCGTGCATATTCAAACATCACAATCAAAATCACACTTTACTGTGCCTTTTTAGTTCTTTCAGTGGGGGTTAAACTTGTAAGTTCAAATATCTTGAAATAATAGAAAGTCACAAAGCTATTGACAAACACCAAAGCACAGAGACAGCACACAGACCGTGTAATCATTTTGCTACAATAATATGATTATGAAAGCGCAGTCAATTAAAGATGCAGTGAAATCAATAGGTGTCTCTCAGCATGTATGTCCTGCACTTAATTAATAAACAAAGAGACATTAGGCAGTGGTGCAGCCGAGTGTGGAAACAAGTGTCATCAGTCACTCTGTGTGCTGATGCTATCAGCAGAAGGTGGAAGTGAAAGCACAGACAGATATAAATGTGGCCGTGCTAAAATACCAAGCACACCTACAGGCTAATACATTGTACATTATGTTCGCATGCATTTAAAGCATGCGCACACAGATACAGGCAAGCCCAACAACAGACCTCTTTCTCTCCACATTTTAACTCTCTTTATACAAACAAAACACACACACGACCTTTACCACTCTAATATCAATATTGCTCTTTTGCACCACAGCGGAGGGCTAGCATATTATAACATCAATTTGGAACAAGACCAAGGTTCGATGAGGCCTGAACTGTGCTGGAACCAGGCCCGGGGGTTTCCACCATCACCAGAGCGGCTCCTTTATTATTTAACATGCCCACTGATTTAACCTAATCATTACATTATAGATAGAATTGCACTCGACAGTCTGAAACAACACATGGATCTGCAACTGTGTCCAGATAGAACTGAACAATATGGCTCAGATTCACTTTCCTTTCCCAGCATTTTCCAGCCATTATAGCACCTAAGTAAAGTATGAAGTTACACTTTATAATCACTACACCTTAATTTGCCTTAATAAAGCATGAACAACGACTTCATTCATAAAGAACAAATCATTTATTAATAGTTTATAAGGCTTAGTAACTACTTAAAATAGGTTAAGATTTCGGGTTAGGATATAAATGAAGTACTTTCTAAAGATGAATCATTGTTATAATTATGTCTTTCTTCATGCTGTATTAAGGCTAATTAGGGATAGTTATTATAAAATGTTACTAAATGTTAAATAAGAACTAGCAACTTCAATACAAAACTGTTCACTTCCCCCTTAGATCAATGCAAATGTTCTACCTTCACTCTTACACAGGAGACACCTCACACTGCACCTCCGCTCTGCAGCTACTTTAAAGTTTTGACTAGGAAAACAAACTGGATATGGGATGTTATGTCAAATGCGGGTCTCTGGTCGGATGAACTTGAGCAGACAGTTGACCCTGTTGTCATGCAGCTGACATTAAGAACCCAGACATGACTCTTGAGATCCTGACAATGCATCTGTCTGTGTGGGTTATAACCTCAGCTACACTGGCGCATCAGCTAATTCAATATGCCAAAATGATATTGATAGACTCTATAGATATGAACAATGTAATGTAATTTGGGATAATGTAATTGTTATAAACTCAAGATAAACAGTCTTTTTGTTTTCCATTTTGATTGCAGTGGTAGCATACGCAAACGCTATCATTGTCACTTCAGTCATGTGGTATAGTTGATGCTCATTCTCCCGTCTCAATAGAAGAAAAACAAAGAGATTTATATCTTTAAAAACTATTACCAAGCGTAATGGGGTTAGACCTGTCTGTGTTTGTAACATAGCAGAGACTTTATTAGGCTTAAGACCTTTTGCGCGGCTTCCTTCACAGCCGCTACTGATACTGAGAAGACCGAAGCCCATGAGACAGAAGCTATCAGCCATGTAAAAAAAAACCCAAAAACCCTTTCTTATTCAGACGCTTGCAATAAACAAAATGGTATCTTCTGGCGGAACCTTTGTTATTATTTTTGTACATGTTGATAGGAGTGGGTTTGGTAGGGCACCATGCAGCTGAATACAAGGGGAGTCTTAATCAGGTGGTGCAAGTCTGCGAGGGGCCCCAGGGGCAGCCAGTGTGCTACATCCTGTCAGACTGCACAGAGAAACAATCAATCATCAGAACGGCTCGGAGACAGAGGAGAGAGAGGAGGCAGGAAGATGGGAGCGAAAGAAAAAAAAAATGTTTGTAAAGAAAAGCAGAAGTACAGGTAGAAGAAGATGTAAGGGCAAGAGAGAGAGGGGAAGGGACTAGACAGGCTTTGCCCTTGCTTTGAAACTAACTAAGACCTCCAGTATATAAATGTGCTCTGCTACAAGGACCTATGTGAAGTAGAAAGCCAAGGGGATGTCACGGCCCATAATAACCCACGTCAAACACTTTCATTGGTCCCCCTGTCTCCTTAACCTTCCCCTCAGTGTTTATTTCGCCATTGTGCCAAAGCATTGTCACCCAGTCTCATCGTAAAACACATCAGCCCCATAGATAAACGCCCAAACTCAGTGGAAGAAGGTGGCTGAAGGGAGAGAGGAGATGGAGCTATGGGCAGTCTATGGGCTGTGTAATGAAGCAACTCTTTGTAAAACTCATAAATGAATGGCCATGACAGTCCCAGTTACATGTGGAGTTTCTTATCAGCAGCAGGAAGAGGCAGGGCAAGGCCAGCAGATATACTTTCAACCACATTAAGTTAAAGAGACTGACTGTTAGATTCTGTAAAATGTGCTTTGGTGTGTGCTTGGGCGACAGTAGCTCAGTTGGTCGAGTTTTTGTCCACTGTGCCGAGAGCTGGCGGTTCGAAACCTGCTCTCGACATAAACAGCATCGGTAGAGCGGTCAGATCCACTCATCCACAGGTTGGCGGTGTGATTCCAGCTCCCACAGATGAATACTGTCGTTGTGTCCTTGGGCAAGACACTTCGTCCCCAGTGTCTGTATACACTGGTGTATGAATGTGTGTGTGAATGGGTGAGTGGTTCCTTGATCTAAAGTGCTTTGAGAGACTTGAAGGCAGAAAAGCGCTATATAAAAATGTAACAATTTACCATTAACATGAATGGATGTTGGTTTTCTATTGTTTTTAAGAGGCTCAGAACATTTACTCTTTGAAAAATAACAACCTCTACTTTGTAAACGTGACATGGACACGTAATAAACAAAAAAGAGAAATGTTTTGCACACCTCACGCCCCTCCCCCCAAGAGTAGACCTCTATCTGTAAAAAGATAGAAATACCAAGACAAAATAAGCCAAGATGCTCCAACCAGATGGAAGGCAGCTTCTACCAGAACACTTAAAGTTAAAATAGAAGAAAAAAACAAGAGGTGAAGCAGAAAAGGGAAATGCACAGCTGACAAAAGTGGCCCAAGCATCATACATCAAGCACTTGTTACCTCTCCCGGTGCTTGTGATTGCACATGACTGCAAACAAGTCAGTGATAAAAATCTGAAGAAAGATGAGACCGATCGGGCTGGCTTTAAAGATCATCAATCACAGGCCTGTAAGCTCAGATATTATTAGTTCAAGTAAAGCTGCACTCTTCCATTTTATGGACATCATAAAAGACTTTGGAGGTGGAGGGGGAGTGGGCAGATCCCCCAGTGTTTTAACTAGGACTGCGATGGATGTGTTTGCAAAAGCAGACCGGATGGATGGACAGCTCTAATGTAGTAATGCTAACTAAATCACTCACACTGTGGCATTCTCCCCAGGGAGGAGAGCACTTTATGAGTAATGTATTCCCCTCGGTTTTACTTGTATTATTTTAATATGTTTTAGTATTCAAATTTAAAGAAAATGATGCACCTTTAGTAATGAGTGTGTCTGTTCATGTTCACAAAAAATACACTACGCTGTTTTTTTGTGAACAAATCACAGCAATATTAACATCTAGATAAGTACAGGTCATTGCATTAGTACAGCATAATAGCCCTTGCCCTAGTTCATATTTTTATTTTGTGAATAGATTTCAGATTAATACATTTTCAGGAACAAATTATATTTTATTCAGAATTCAAATCATGATGTGTTGTTCTTGTTTTGTACCTATTTCTTTATGTGTTCATGTGCTTTATTTATAATAGTACACATGTTTTATTTCTGCAGACCTTTCTAGAGTATTTTTTTCTCTTTTTCTGTTTCGCTGCCAGTGTGAACATAAAGCCCAAAGAGGAGTCCATCAGTGCTGTGAATAGCTGGCCTTTGTGCTTTAGAACTTAATTCACACAATGAGCGGGCCCCGGCCTGGTCATATAGGTCCTCTGGGCTGCTTCACAAAACAAGCTTCAAAATGAGCGTGTATGTTGTGTGTTATTTGGCAAAGTGCATAAATATATCAATACCCTGCCATAGATGAATTCCCAATGGCCTGTTATAAAACACTGCACATTGGATAGAGAGCTTCAAAGTTGAACTCTAATTATGACATGTAAATAAAGATCTTAAAGAGACTGCACTGATCACCATGTACATATCTTATATTTCCTCTTCTCTTCTCAGGGACCTCCACTGGGCTTGTTTGGCCTGACACTGGCACCTTAGTGAACAAAAGGCTGCACGGCTTAGGCCTGCCCTGGAATGTCAGTGGGTTCACATTTCACATGCAGATGCGTGACCCCAACGCTCTTTAGTGGGAAGGTGCGCTTTAACCCCACAGAGGAGCAGAGGAGGGATGAGGAGGGAGGAATGGGGCACTTAAGGGGGAAGCTGCCTCTAAATGTCAGTCTCTACCTCTATCTGCACATACACAGATATATGTCTTGAATATTAGACTTTTTCCAATGTTAAACTTTACCTTTTAGAATATTCTATTAGAAAAGCTGTCTCCTCTATGTGATCTCTAATGCCTTCCCGTTTCCTCTCTCAGCCGGAGAACACATAAAAGTATTAAGTTTTAGAAAGTGCACACTTAAGATTTTTCCCCAAATAATTGAAAAAGCACACAGGGAAGGGTTATGTAAGGCAAAAGTTCTGTGTGCTCCACAAAAGAAGCCACAGTGACTGTCATGTGCTCTCTGTAGGCCCAGCCAGGCTCAAACTCAGGCTTTCACTCTGCGGAAACTTCTTCATCTTCCCTCAGAGTAATTGCTATCCTTACACATCTCTTTCCTTCTACTGTAAGATATAGCTCTGACAAAATAAGATAATTAATATGCAACACTATTTCAAACAAATTTGCTGGACCAAATTTGTTCTAAGTAAGTCAGAATATCTGGGGTATATTTTCAACTGTGATAAAAATTTTTTTATGACATATAGTGTATATTATGAATCCAAGTAGATAGAGAAAGGGAAAAATGTTCCACAGTATAGCATTAAACATCTGTCTCCACAGATACAAACAAGTGACGCTACAAGTCCAAATTATAGTTCGGACGTGTGGCAAAGCATGTTTTTCAAGGTATCTTTTTAAGCAATAGAAACACCTGTATTCAGTAGATGCTAAACATACGGGTTTTATGCCAAACAGTGGAACCTTCCGGGAAAAGGAATAATTTGCATGGAAACAGCAGGTGGCAGGCCCCCCACCAGAAGAGTTACGTAGTACACCTTAAATGTAAAATAACTGACACATCTTCGTAGTCACCAGCTAAATAGTGTTTCCTCTCAGCATATGGCGATGTTAAAGAGAAGAAGAGAGAGATGTTCTGTGTTTAGCTCTCCTGCCCTCTAATAGTTGAGATATCTATAGCATCCACAACAAGGCCAAGGGAGTAAGGCAGCAATCCATAGGCCAGTGTATCCATGGCAACTAAACAAGGAATAGGCTAGATGTCAGGCGAGCATGGCTAAATTACCCATTAGAGAAAGCAGGAAGAGGGGAGAGGGAATACTGGTCAGGGCACAAGAGGCTAATGGGGAGATAAGATGGCCAACATATAGGCTACACACACACACATACGGACATAAACGCATACAACGATCGAAGAAATAGACTATAGTTGTCACATAAAAGTGCTGCTACTAATACATCCTGAAATAGAAAAATCTAATTAAATGTATTCAGCCTCCCACACAGAAGGAGAGGGATAAGAAAAGGGCTTCGGTGCACATATCGAGTGAGCACAATTGTACGGAAATGCTTACAAAAGGAAGACAAATAGTTAAAATAGAGACATTCTTTGGGAAGGCTGCTGTCAGGGAAAAATATATTTATAGGAATGTATTAAGAACTGTTCTCCTAACCTCCCATTAATGTACAATGTGTTACATGCGTTTCCATTCTTATCCTAATGCATGGCTTATACAAATGAATACAAGAGAGGAGAATAAGTCAATCAGTGCAGATGCGCGCTGGCCCAGCTTTTTGAACTCACTTCCGTTTTCTCTGCATTCATATACAGATATTACTGCTTCTACATAGTGTACACACACATACACAAAGACCAGTACACAAGGCGTCTGCACACAGCTCCAGACAGGCTCCCCCTGCCTAATGCGGCACATTCATTTGCATACGCCATAATTAGCGGCAGGCTCACAGAGGCTGGTCCTGGGGGAGCCCTGTGATAACCGCTTCCCCTTCTATTAGGGCTCTCATTCCAAGAGTGTCAGGCGCTGCACATCTTCATTGTAAGGCCTGCAGCACAGAAGCTCAGCAAAAGCTCTGGCGCACTAGATACTGGAGTGTAAGGACAGTGAGGAGAACAGGTTAAAGGTGAAGGATGCTAGGGATGACAATGACTATTAGCACATAAAGGGCGGACTGAAAGGTGTGTGGAATAAAAGGAAAATTGGTGATAAGTTAGAGCGTGGAAGTGGGAGCGAGACAAAAGGAGGTAGCGCGCGGCAGATGCACATTGTGGAGCAGACAGACAGACAGGCTGGACAGAGGTAATGAATGCGGTTATTAAATTGTTTCAGCTGCAAAGAGCTCTTTTCTTATGCCAATATAAAGGGAACAATTTATCCCCACTGATCGGCCCTGTCTCCTTTTCTCCTTGCTCACTTTGATCTGCCAGCATATTGCCTTGATGTGTCCTATTCAATAGCGAATCTGGGGCAATTTTAATGCTTTTGTACCTCGCCACCGCTCCACTTCTCCCTCCCTGTTTAAAAATAGCTGTTAATTATAAGTGCAGTTTAAATGTCTCTAGTGACCCAGAAATGCAGGTTTGAGTGAGGAGAGGGGGACTGAGCATCTCCAAGTTGAAAAAGAATGGGCTTTCCGCGATCACCCCCTCCTACTCCTTTGTCTTCTCCTTTCTCCTCCTTCTGATTTGGCTCCTTCATTCCTCCACAGTTCCTTTTTTCCGTACTTCTTCCATTCTCTCTCTCCGCTGTGGTGCTTCCTGGGCTCGGTGGGAGTGAGTAGGGCTGGAGGATAGGGGATTCAGCGCTTTCTCTCCAACACACCAGAGAGCTGCAATGAGACAAGGGAGACCATGGCTGTGAAAGCGCTTCAGTCTGCAGATTGTATATGTGCATCACACTGTGTCTTTGTATCTCTCCCCATAAGTTCCTCTAATGCAGCCGCAGGAGTGGGATGTTGAAAGCAGAGGCATGTGAAGGTGCGCTAGGTAGCAGAG
>KN470578.1:220590-232931 GCA_000787095.1 Periophthalmodon schlosseri | reverse complement strand
AAGAGCGGGCTGCGCGGGGACCCGAGGTGTGCTCCTAGGGGGTGCAGCGTTATAAATAAAGCATTAGCCTCTTGAAGGAAGGCAAGATGTGAGGGCTGCCTCTGCTGCTCTCTTTACCCCTCTAACTCTGACTAACAGTTAACCCGCAGGCATGTACAAGGCGGGCTTTCGTCAATAAGAAGAGAACAAAACTTTTACAGGGGTAAACTGTAGGACACTGTGTTAGAAACCTATGGGCTCTTATTAGAATGCTGGGCTAATGCTTGAGTAATTACTGTGTAATCATGAGCTATTCAACTCAATTTGAACATGCATATATTATTTACAAGTTAAGAAATGTAAATGTGTTCTCATTTTTGCCAATAGAGACAGTTGAGAACATTTACAGGAAGAAGAGAGAGATTTCAACCAGGATTGAGACTTTATATTTTAGTTTGTGAAATAATTCCTGTCCTTTACCATTGGCACAAATGTATATCCTTGAAGAACAACGCTGCACCTCACCCCATTCAGAATAACAGTTATCCTAAAAAGTATGGGAAATGTGCTGACAATATTTGGCTCACCACAAATTTACTGTAATTAATAAAAACAATATATATGTCAGTTCAAGAATATTGCACAAGAGAAAGATTTAGCAAGTTAAAAAAGAGAGGTGGCTTTTACTCCGAACCAAATGATCCACATTTACTAAAACAAGCCTTCATTACTCAAACAGCAGATCCAAAGTCATCTATAGGAATGATTCCCTGACCTTGTGAGAGGGACACCGTGAGCACAGCACACAATTGCCGTGTCAGTTTTGGAGTCACGTTAGAGACAAGAGAAGCTCAGAGCCTGCAGATCAAGGGTGAAGAATCAGTGTGTGGTTGTGTGTGTGTGTGTGTGAACGTGAGCAAGTGCGCTACAAAGACATCCTGGTTAAGGCCCTCGCATGGTGACAGTGGCTGATACCAATCTAATGAGATAAGAAACGTATGCAAATAAACCTGGCCACAGTTCACACTAATCAGCTTATCTGTCGCATTGCATGTACACACACACACACAGCTGCGGAGGCACACACAAACGCACACACCAATTTTAAAACCATCAGGGATAAGACTCACCATGCCATGTGGAAATGCACCAATACTAAACAAAGGCCCACTTTGAGTAACACCTATTTTCACAACAGGAAGTCACACTGATCACACTTATTCCAGCGAACGCAACTGAAACGTCTGCTAAATCACAGCTTCATGGCACATTAAACATTACTATGTACATACGGCACGAGGTCAGTATGTAGGAATGGTCAACAACAAGTTTAAAGACCTCAGGACAGGGACTAGAGTAAAAATAATACTGACATATCACAGGAAGGGAAATAGAGGTACGTACTAATATCATCAGTGTTGTTTGTGCTTTCCTTAAGGTTGGATTAATCATACAGCTCTACAGTAAATAGTTAAACGATGGATTTTGTAAAAGACTGATATTCTTCAAGCAACTTCATTTAAATTTTGCTTTGTGACAAACACAAGTCATAAGACCCAGCGTCGCTTCCTCAGGTTATGGCGTAAAGGATGTAGAGTCAGTGACTGGGACACAGACAGACAGTGATGTAGAGGAAGTGAATAGAGAGCACCTTGCTATAACTATATTGGTTGGCTCCACATGTTGGCGCCCTTCTTATCTGGCTTTGGTCCCACACAGCATTCATCTAATGAAAACCTGGCCAGCAGTCTCATCAAGGCCCATTGCCAAAGGTTGCTCTCCCCTGCATGAAAGTCACTCTCTTTTAATGTAGCTTTTATCAATAGCCAAGTGAAAGCACATAACTTCACAGAATGTTAGAATGGATCCGTAAAAAGCAGACTAAAGCAAAGATTAATGACAGATTTTTCTGGGGCACTTGGGGTCAATGATTGCAGTGCCAATAATATTACAAAAATGTATGTGTTAGCAGACAAATATTATTATAGATTCAAGGACAAGAGTCTAACATTACATATAAAGTCTCACATCATAGTGCAGTGCTAAAACGCTGTTGGCTAATGATGGCTCAGAGACTACAGCCAGACAGTAGCAGCCAGTCCCCAGAGCATGAGATATGAGTTCAGTCATTTAGAAAGCCCCACTTAGTCACTGGCTCCAACAGGAGCTCTCCATCGCTGAATGCAAACTTGTATGAACCCACTGTTCAAGCCCTTCTGAGCCAGTATGGAGAGGTGCACATGTTTGGATATGTGAAAAAAGACTAGTGAAGGTCAGGAATAAATCTTAAACAAGTAACTGTTTAACTTTTAAGTTTATAGCAAAAAATATCCAGTTTCCTGTAGTGATGACACTATTGTGGCCAGGTGGGAACTAATTGCACTAGCATGAGTCACATGACTGACCAGAACAGTCTACCTTACCTCTGGCATGTGTCATCCCTCTAACATGTCTGAATGTCTCAGCAACTCATCACCTTCATTCACTCTTCATAACTCCTAAAAAATCAATGGCCATAAGAAGTCCATTTAAAGACGGACGTTTGAAAGATAAAAATGTGAATCATACTATGTAAGGTACTTCACTGCTTGTCTACCAGCACAGACCATTTCCATAATCTTAGGAGACATCGGACAGAACAGTAATGTTGCCACTTCTTGCCACCTTCAGTGCCCCCTTACTCGTCCTCTGGAAGAGAATCAAGTAGAGGAAGCAGATTGGGACTGGGTATAGGGGATTGCCAATGTATTCTGGGAAAGACTCCAAAGAATATGTTTGTTGAGTATAAAAGAGAGAGGGAATGACTTGGTGTTCAAAGGGAGACAAGTCAAAAAGTTGTAGTTATCAGCACCTACCTAAGTAATGGGAATTTGCATTAGACTGCATATGAATATACCCTCACAATTCTTTCAGTATATTAAATCATAACCACAGACTGTATAAAGAAGTGGACTAAGGGAGTGTGACAGCTGAGTTGATGGAGCCAGAAGTGCGCCCATGCTCACTTCCTATTTGGAACGCGCCGGCTAGCAGGTTAGCTATGTCCATTTATACATACAGTCATAACATATCACTTCAGAATCAACCTTTCAAAAGCATAGTGTTTAATTTTATGAGAGGGAACATTGGTGTTGTGTAGCTACTTGGCCTTTCACAGTAGCCACTTGTTAGTGATGTAGGGCAGCCCCGTGACATGTCATACTCCAGTGCCAGAGGTTTTGTAGGGTCAGTGCTATTTCACACTGCTTCAGGAAAATGAAGAGAACCTAGAACACATCATACTGTTTGACTATTCTTAGCCCAGTGTTTTTTAGGTACTGGAAAAATGGGTTTCAAACTTTTTTCAATAATAGTATTTAGCCGTGACCCTTTTAGCTATAATGTGACTGGAGGAGTCAATGCATCAACAGTGCTTTGCCCAAGGAAATGATAGATTTTTCGATTTTGGAGTTTTCATATCTGTGAAATGCAATGTGAGACCATCTCTGTGAAAGGAGCCATACATTACTTATTGACTCATAGCAACAGCGTGAACTGGATCATAATGGGAATCAAAGTGTCAATGGTGCAGTTAGTGCGAAATATCCTTTTTCAAACCTGTATACATATTTTTAAATACTGCTTCCTAAAATACGGTTGAAAAAAGAAAGGAACTGCCACAATAAATGTATCGTGAACCCCCAAAGCAGAGCGTACATACAAGAGGCCACTGGTCTCATTGTACACAGGAGCCCACTCAGTGACCTCTAAAGAAGACAGTGAAATTGCTAACCTACTTGACAAATGCCATCATGTACGCAGTATGTTTTGGTTCCATATTTCCTCATGCTTCTGCACAATATAGGACAGGATGTATGTTCCCACACCTCACAAGGTCAAAGCTGCGACTTCAAAGAAATGGTTGAGCCCTTGTGGGATGGTTTTCTGGGTCCTTTGTCTTATATACATAGACAAAGAGCACACCAATGCACAAAAACAAGTCATGCAGCCCATCACTTGACCTCTCCCTGACACACAAGCCCTGACTACATGCGCACAGGGCTGGCATGCACGGGTCATGCATTGCACATAAAGTGGAAGCGGCACCTTCATGTAAATTCTTCCCTCTTGACAACTGAGCATTCTCATAAGCTTCAGTAGTCAGCTGTCTATGGCATTCTCCAAGGGCCAGGCATGGCATTATGTTAATTTAAGGGGGCCTTCAAGGTGCATGCGTGACTTTGTGACATTGTGTGAGTCCAACCATAGGAAAGGGTTTGTTTTATAAGATGTGGTTCAAAGAATAGATGGACAAGATAATAGTAAATACAATGTAGGATCAACAGTTATTAAACTAATTTGTTATGTTTTTACTATTTGTTAAAGGGCCCATATTATACCATTTTCTGATCTATGTTATAATGTTGTTTCCTCATCAAAAACATACTTGGAGCTGTGTTGTGTTTCATTCACACATACATAACACACTATTCCTGCATATTTAGAGTTATTCTCTCAAAATACTGACAGGTGGATGTCATGTGGTGATATAGGAAGTGCTCCACTGTGTTTCAAACTCCATACACCTTCACTAGAATAATTTGGATAATTTCAGCCCTGGAATTGCCAATCTGTACTAGAATCATTTGGATAATTTCAGCACTGGAATTGCCAATCTTTGCCAAGCATTTTGAGCTTTGGAGATGTAGCCAGACTAATAAACCAGGATTACTCAAACATGTGTGAACGAAACAAAACCAAACTCCAGGTATGTTTTTGATGAGGTAACAACATTCCAACATGATTAAAAGCTCACGATAATCCATTTCGTGTAACATAGGACCGTTAAAAAAGTTGACAAAGTGTTTATCTTTATCCAACATCCATCCATGTTTTATTTGATTTTAGGTATAGAGTATGATATTTTTACCTCAATGGCAAAACAGGTATAGTAAATGTAATGGTATTTTAATAAAAATAATCTATTAAAATTAATTATCAGAAGATCAGATGAACCTCATTGGACTAAATGTAAGGGTCGATAGTGAAAGTAGTGGAGCCAGCAGTAGCTCAGGATCAAATGTCAAAAATGTTTTGTAAAGTACTGCTGCTAGATCACCAACAAATAGAACACGTTAGATACAGTGCAGTTTACTATCAACTTTCAAGAGAGTAATAATACATGTAATAGTAGTAGCTGCAATAGGAAGCAAAAGCAATATTAGAAATGAGTTTCTGTCACATGACTTTTTTCCTTTTATAGATGCCATTTTCAAGACTATTACATTTTTTATCACTCTGACAGCTTTGTATTGGTGGAGATCGTAGTGGTAACTTTTCCCCCGTATATTAACTAGTTAACTTTGACTTAAGAGTGATCAAGCCTTACAAACACATTGCAAGTTTATCCAAGTATTATTGTGACAGTGATATCTGCCGACCACAGAGCGGAAGCCAAATAAAGCCATAATCCTGCTATTTCCCGCCTTATACAGACATGATTAAGACAGTACAGGGCTTCAAAGCTGGAATCTGGAATCTGCTGACCTTCATGTGGCCATCTTTGAGACAACAGCCAATCAGAAGAGATAACAGCTAGAGCTCCAGAGCAAATTGAGAAGCTACCAGTGAAGTGCACGTTTTGCTCATTAAATATAATCTTCAAATAAAAGACAATCCAAGCACGTACAGCAACAGTGTGCGGCTTCTTGTGGTTAAGGGGATCGCACACCTGCTTGCTCAGATCCATCCTGCTGTTGACTCACAGTGGAAGTTTCACAAGTAACCACTAAGTCAGGCATTTCCACAGGGGGGCATGCAGTTCCTTACAAGGGCCGGTACGTGGGGAGGGCAACAATTAGTCTGTTGGTAAACAAGCTGGTCACTTACGATCTCTAGCTCCGCCTCAGTGCTTAGCTCGGCCCTCCCCTCTCAGCGTGAGGCGTTTGTGAGAGAAGGTAGAGCACTTGACATCCACTTCAGAGTGACAAGGGAGGCAGGACAAATGGGGTAACTGCAAGATCTAAGGTTTACAAAGTGCTTGATAACAATAAAAAAAGAAAAAAGATATTGAAGAAAGCTGAGAATTTCTATGATGGATGGATGGTATAGCAATGCTAATCTTGCTATAGTTGATATCAAGGGAGATTTTCAAATACAATATTGAAGCACCAGCATGGAAATTGAAGTGTAATGAAGCTATGTGGCTGCATGTTTACATAATAATCATAAAAAATACAACTAATTGTGTTATGTTCTAGATAAATCCATTTTGGAAGTTATTCTTACAAAAGTGAAAAGTTAATTGGTGAGCTTTACAACAGCTTTATATCAGGATGCGGCCATTGCTATAGATTTTAAAATACTGATATAGTGAAAGAAAGCAAGAAAAATATCAGATATCGGTCTCTGAACCATAGTGTTTACCTACATGTAAGTAATGCACACACGTATGTATATAATATTGTTAAAATTTCACAGCAGCTTGTGTAAATGCATTTGGCGTTGAATTGAAATCATATGGCACAGGTATGGGGTAACGTGGGGGGAGCGTAAGGTAATCCTTTAAGTGGAGGACTTTAACTCTTTCAGAAAGTAAACAGCCCAGCGGTTGAGGCGGTATTGTCGTAGGGTAGTGTTACAGAACTGGTGGAGTGCCTCAGGCCATTGTGTGAGCGGTTTTACAAAGCTAAGTGTATATTTGAACCGTAGAGAGAGGGGGTCTGCATAACCTCCGCAGCAGCTAAGTCTCACGCAGGCTGCAGGGAGCTAGCGAGCGCAGATGCCACTTCCCCACCAGACCACCAGATCAGAAATATCACTGATCATGCCCCAATTCAATTAGAGGCCACCGCCAACTGATGCATAACAGAATGTGCTTGTACGCGCGTGATTGGGTGTGTCCTTGAGTCCATATGCGTTTGTTCATGAGGGTGCGCGTGTTATGTGAGTGCGGGCATGCGTGGCTGCCATGTTAGTGTTCCGGGGGTTAAGGGGGTAGGAGGATGACCCCAACACAGCTGACGTTCAGTCATGCAGCACAGGACAACACAATAACACTCTTGTTAACCAGGACAGAGCATACCCCCCACCTGTTACCCCCGCACCACACACAGACAGGGGCAAGCTCGCACAAGTCCCACTAGCGCGTCCTGGATTTTGCGCCTTAGAAAGTGTTTCGAAATCCATGTTGGGCATTTCCTTGTGATGGCTCATTTGTGGCTTTGGCTTCCTTCATTTAGCAGGGCAATCATTTATCTCGAATGCTGTCAGGGAAGTTCTCATCGCTTAGCCTACTTCCTGTCTGTCTACATAAACATACATAAACTTGTTTCAGAAAACTCCAAAACCAGTCTATCTTGGGTGAAACTTGACTACTTCCACGTATACACAAAATGCAATGTTTCCTTTTTTGCGTTAACCGAACTACTTTTTCACAACAGCTCATAAAATCGATGACAAAATAACTCAACAACTCTTCCTAAACAAAAATAAGCTCGCTCCTATGAAGGCTCAAATCAAGGCTGCAACTTTACTGTATGGAATAAATCACCATGTTATTTTGTTTACATGCTCCACATCACAGTATACTCCAAATCTTTCTTTGTGTAAACATCTGGACCCTGAGAAAAAGTGTGCAGACTAAATCTATACATACTGGAGACTGGACTTGTAGACACAGTGACAGAGAAGGGGTCTGTCACTGATAAGGCTCAAACGTGAACCAAACAGGACTTCAGTAAGTGCTTAACAAGAGAGACACAGGGCAAAAACAAGGAGGACGCTGTGTGTTGGAAGATAAGGAAGGACATATCAGTATTCATTTTGCCATATATTTCCTTTGCATGACCCAGTATAGCCACATAATTTAAATCTGGAATATGTATTAATTAAAAAAATAAGACTCTGTTAAACACTATGCACACTATATACACTCAATACTTTCTTTCTTTCTTTCTTTCTTTTTATTTATACAGGGGAACCCAATGAGAGCACTTGGGCTCTCTTTTTCATGGGTGCCCTGTTTAAAATACAATACAAGCATAAAAAACAACCAAAACAAACAAGTAAGTCCATATAAAACATTAAAAACAGGTGCAGGTGTGTGTATAAAAGTTTGTTACCGGATTATTAAACTGCGATTGTGTCACCAACATATCCAGTTTTGCTTTGCCTTGGAGTGTATTCCATTTTTGTGAAGCAAAACACCTAAAAGCCTCTTTCCTGCCTCAGTTTTGGTGCGGCTGGTCCTTAGCCTTATGCAGTCCTGTGATCTGGTATTAAATGTTCCGGTATCAATGATTAACAGCAGATGAGGTATTTTGGCAGTTTTTTGAACACATTTCATACAGCGCTGTTCTCTTCTAATAGACAGTGATGGCCAACCCACTTTTTCACAGAGAATACAGTGATGAGTTTCAAATCCATCGCCTGTAATAAAACGAAGGCCACCTCATGCTGGTGTAACAAGCAAGATTGATTTAATTACATTTTATTTATTAGGTTTGCTACTGTATTGGTTTGCAAAGTCCAGTCATTTTAAGTGACATAATTAATATCTGGCGTGTCAAAGATGAGGTCAAGTTTAAACTCAGAACTGACCATTTTCAGTGGTATATTATGCTATACAGAGAGCAGTTTGTTATTGGTTTATTGGTGTAATAACGTTGCATATTTCAAACCGTGCAAGTATCTAAAATTTCTATAGTTACTTGCAGTTTTTAAACGTTTTACTGCTGCAGAATTGGACATCATGTGTTTTAAGCTCAGTTAATGTGGTAGTTTGTGAATAATTAAGCACTTTAAAATCCAATGCAGGCCTGGAATGCAGGTGAGAAGCAGTGCAAATGAAGAACACATGGCAGAGCACTGTGTTTGCGTGTGGCAGGTTTCAGCAAAGAGGCAAGAAAATGTGCAGCGAGCAAAAAACAAATTCACAATACCAGCCCTGCGTCCAAAAGTGTGAAAATCTCTATAAACCCATCAGCTTCAATAACAGGCAGGAGTGAATAGACGAGGAACAGAGGGGGCGGAGACAGAGGCCGAGCAGCGCCGCAGAAAGGACTGGCCTCCCCCATTCACTTTTAAATGTGCTACTCCACAGTCCCCTGCACACTGTTAATTACGGGCCAGCATTCCCCTGCCACCTTTTCACACATAACAAGCGCCAGAGCCAGACCCACCACTGGAATATGCTCACAGCCCAAGGATCAAGACCAATTATGGCCCTAAGCTGGACCCATTTGTGTTCAGCCCGAGGGGGGCACATGGGGTGTTAAACAGCATGAGGTGCAGAGCAGAGGTGCTGGATGTGTTAGTTTTCCCACAACATAAATGTGTTTATTTCGCTGTGCCTTGTTGAGTTTAGGGATAAGTTCAAGTAAAATCAAGGGAATACAGTGAAAATATTGGCATTGCAATGTGGTTTTTGAGCCTGTTTTGTAATAAATGTTGTACATGGAACACCACAGAAAGCAGTGTTATTGATACAGGACTCTGATTTGTCCAGTGGCTCGTGGTATAACATTAGGTGGAACATCAAAAATGATTCATTTAACTATAGGAGACAAATGTGCTGCTTGTGTCAACTTTCAAAATACTTTAAAAAGCCAAACAAAACCTTTTCAGCTTGTAGAGTGACAGCAGAAAGCGTGATTATTTTTTGTATAGGCTGTCAGTCTTTCTTGTATTGGTGTTAGTGGAACATTTGACCTGATAAACTGCGGTGAATGAAACTAGAAATCAAGTTGTTATTGCATGGCTTTGATGTTTATCTATTTCTATGGAGACAAACAGATGACATCATCAGGCCAAGTTACAAGAATCCATGTTTGCAAGGGATTTTAGAGCAACACAGCACCTTTTAAGACTGCAGAACAGACAGCAGCAGACATTATTCTTTTTTCTATGTATAGCCAGTCTTTCTTGTATTGATACTTGAGGATAACCATCCAAGTGTTTGAACTGATAAACAGTGGTCAGATAAATAAAGAAATCAAGTTTGTTGTGGTGGCAAATAACCCAAGACCAACAGGGAGATGTATGGAAAGTAAAGACCTGATAAAAATGTTGATTTTATCACTCAAGATAGACAGCACACACACACACACACTCATACACATAATTTTCCTGGGTGCAAACAGAACCATAAAATATATAGATGAATGCACACATGCACACAAACAAGCATGTGCACTCACACTTTCAAATGATGCCTGTGAAAAGCCATTAGTTTCATATATAAGCAGAGCTGCTGATGAAAGCTCATAAAGGCGGCTATGTAAATAAAACAAATGAAAAGCCAGTGCTCAGAGGTGAGGGGGAGAAGCACAGAAAGGACCCTCGGGGATTTATTATTTGTGAAAGGCTGCTCCATTTACTCCCAGCAGCGGAGAAGTGAGAGGTGCCATCTCACAGGCATTACCTAGCATCTTCTAATGGCTGCAAACAGCACTGGGCATGGCGCTCACACATCATTGAGCCCAGACAGGTGAGGGAGAGTCAGTAAGGACCAGGAGAGCAGCTATAGCACTACAAGGACGTTTCTATACACTGAAACTCATATGAGCCAAGGTTTGTCTCAAGTCTATAGAGGTGGAATAAGATATTTACAAAGGCTCAATAACAACAGCAGTTAAAGGTCCTATATTACACAAAATTGACTCTTGTGAGCTTTAAGTAGAATGTTTTAACAACAGCAGTTAAAGGTCCTATATTACACAAAATTGACTCTTGTGAGCTTTAAGTTAGAATGTTGTTACCTCATTATGTTTTGATGAGGTAACAACATTCTAACATGTTTGAGTAACCCTTTATTATTAGTCTGTCTACATCTCCAAAGCTCAAGATGCTCTGTTCCACCGTGAGATGTCATGAAGCGGTAGTTTTCAAGTTAACAGCCAGCTAGCTTTGCCTTTAGTTCAGTAGAGATTGGCAATTCCAGGGCTGAAATGATCCAAATGATTCTAGTGAAGGTGTATGGAGTTTAAAAACACAGTGGAGCACTTCCTGTATTGCCACATGACATCACAAGGTGGAGTGTTTTCTGTCTGAGAGAAGAACACAGGATTAATATGCAGAGTTTGTGTGTTAATCGTGTGTGAATGAAACAAAACACAACTCCAGGTCTGTTTGTGATGAGGGAAAAACATTATAACATAGATCAGTAATAACATAATATAGGCCCTTTAAGTAGTAAAACATATAAAATGAATGTAATTTTGCTGTACTTTAAAACAACTGTGACTATACTATCATTACAAACAACCACTACCACTGCTGTGCATAAAGCCATTTGTTTTATCACAACTATTACAACCGCTACTATCTCTATTTTGATTGCATTGATAAAATACTGAGTGCGTTAATGGAAAACTAAAGTAAGCCACATCAGCCATAGTTAGCCTTTGTTTATTAATACTACATGCTACAAAAGTGGTGGAGCCGACTTTGACTTTCAACACATTCCAATAACCCTGAATTTTGTTATTACAATAATGCTAACAACTTTTGCAGTGTTTAAATCCCATCAGTCACACTTAAGTGGGTGCTAAAAGCTTTGACATCAGGGTTTTGTGATTTAATATTATTGTGTAGTGACAAAACCTAGAAATAAAACATGATTTAGTCTCTCTCAGTATGCAGGGACCAGCACTTCAGAGCTGAGAGACGGTATGAATAAAAATAATGACCACCTACAAACCTGTTAAGCTTATTCAATAAACGTCTCATTGTACTTGGTAATGTATAGACCACGGTTAAGGTCTTACAGGTGTACAAAAAGGGCTCTCTGTCTGCTACACGCATAAGAGAGGCAGAGAAATGGTCTTTTGCACTTCCTCTGACATGGCCAAGCTTCCCGCAGCGTGACATTTAGCATAAACAGATGAGCTAATCTGAAGTGAGGATAACACACCTGCCTCATTCCACTAAATAAATAAGCACCATCCCCAAATCCTCCTCTGTCTGCTGCTCTTCCTCCGTCCCCCGTACCCCTGTTCCCTGCTGTGGACGAGCCCCCATTTATTTCCTCTCCTCTCCATCAGCCGGCGAGATGGAAAGAGGGAGCGAGGGAGAGTAAAAGTGGAAAAAATAGAAAAGGGCTCATATCATTGGTGGGCCAAAGGTGAGTCGCCTGGGGAGGCAGCGGGAATGAAATTCTCCCAGTCCCATTTTACCAGCCATTCAAAGCACATTACTCTGGAGAAGGGAAAACTTATAAAGGCCCTTTACTTGAACACATTTCTGTGTGTTTACGGCAGACAGAGAGTGGCTGCTGTACCCAGACCTCAGTAATAGATTCCCAATTTAGGCTTATCCTTCTCCTTTCTCTTCCCCTTGTTTCTGTCTCTTTGTTTTACCTTAGCTCCCTTTACCTTCATTCT
>KN470578.1:197682-220537 GCA_000787095.1 Periophthalmodon schlosseri | reverse complement strand
CTTTCCCTCTCCTCTAACCATTTCTGTGCAGGCTTGCTGTCCTCCCCTCCAGCTCAGATAGACCCAAATACTCTGGAAAGGAGTATCAGGAAAAGAGTTTGTTTGTGTCTGCCTCTGTAGACTCTCCAAATCGTTTCACTGATGGAGCTGATGATATAACTGTCATTTCCATAACTCAATAGTCTATAATATGTGCACTGTAATAGTAACTATAGCTCCTGCAAGTGCTGCTGAGGCACAGTGATACAACCTGTAATAAAAAAGCATGTATTCAAAATCATTTAACTTAATTATCAACTTAAACAACTGACATTACTATACAATATATTTTATCTTTGTTCCACTGTTAAAAAATCTATAAAAACAAATTGAAGGCTAACAGCTATATCAGTCTTTAAACAAAGCTCTTAAGCTATTATTGCAGGCAATGCTGTCGCTATAGCGATTACGGAAATAGACGCAGGGTATAAGGGCAATTGTTCTTATAATGATTGCTAAATTAGCTTATCGCTAAAACATATTAGTGATAAAACAGCTTGTAGCAGGATGCACTCATTACTGTCTTTAAATGTTCCTTGACAGAGAGAACGGGAAAGTATTGTGTCTGCAAAGGTTTTGCGCACTTGTATTTTGACACAAAATGAAGTCAAAGTGAAGTCATTATCCTGTTATGGTTCCATTACATGCGTGTGCTCACAGGCTATGATTAACCTATGCACCTCTCCCACTTTAACAGCTAATCTATCATTGAGTATTATTTCAAATGGTTTAATTGGGTCACTATGTTATGTTTCTTGATTTCTATTGGTCGCTTGAAGCTGGCTAAGCATATATATTAATGTATTTTGACTTCATGTCACAGGTTTTACTTATTAACTTACTATAATAGAGTTTAAAAGAAAGTACAGGGTCAGTGCAGTTTAAATCTGCAGGGAATGTAAGCTATTTAAAACACACACATACATGAACATGGATTGGGAAACAGGAAGTGTCTTGTCACTTACTGTTTAGGGCAGAATGAGGCTTACATCAGTGGAGATTTGGAAATGAGCCGTTTAGACTGGACGGCAGGCTGCCCATCAGTGACAGGCCCAGGGCCAGTGCACAAATGGAGGAGGCGATAGGAGCTGGCAGGTGAGACCTGGCCTGGGGTCAGATCCTACAGGCCCAGCTGGGGCTAACACACAGCAGACAGCAGCACTGTGCAGGTGGGCTCAACCAGACCACTAATGCACTCTACCTCAGGCTTCATTAAAACTAACTTGTGCTTGTAACTACAACCCGAATGGAAGACAAAAGGCTGATATCCAATATGATTACCAAAAGTTACCACTGCTATATTTTGAAACTTTGCTTTACCTTTTGAAATCTGCTTCCTGCAGGGTAGTGACCATTCAGATGCCTTTGATGGGCTGTACGAGTGACCCTGTGTGGTTAGATATAAAAGATAAAATCTTTTCATCCTTTTTCCTTTTTAGCATCCCGTATAGTTACTTCTCTAGTTTCTCAAAGTTGAGGGTACACAAGCCGCCTTCACCTCTTTTTTCTTAAGACCATAGGGTGTATTTTAATCAACATCATGTGCAAATGAAATGTCACGGCCTTTAATGTGAGAGCACTATGGTAAATGTCGATAGAAATGTCAAGTGGTTTCAGGGACGTGGGACCAGAGGATGTCATCTATGGAGCACCACAGGGCCAATGGGCATTACCAACCTTCATGAAGAGACCAAGTCCTGTAAGGTGAAAGACGTTATTGTTTACAGACACTAAATAGACTGGGCAGTCCCTTTAAATATAACTCCAGTTCTGGTTTTGAATTGTCAAATCTTTGCAAAAAATTGGCCACAAAATGACAAAATTCACAAAGGGACTATAGAGTATACACACCTCACCATTACAAACAGGTCAGATATAGCGAGGCTGTACAATATGAACCAATTGCCCAAATATGGAAGTTGCCAAATTTTAACACACAGGTCTAAACTTGACTCTTTCTGGATGGTGAATATTTGCTGTCACTGAGTAGATTTCCAAACACCTATAAGTAAGTAAGTAAATAAGTTTCGAAAATCAATCAGCTTTTTCAATATTGTCTTTCATTAAGTGATCAAGACAGATTTACCTAAGAGGCCTTTCCCTTCTCTTCTCTTCTCAGAGTTAAAATTTGCTGGTCTTAACGCATGGAGGGATTATTTTCCTTTGCAGATATAGCGGTTCACCTGTCATATGGAGTTAGAGAGACGCCCTATCAGTGACAGGTGCACTATCACCCACTCCCAAAATTCAATAATTCCCAGGAGAAAATTAAACTATAGGAAAAATAAGGACGCGGAGTGTGCACTTAGTAGGAAAGTCATGGATGTTGGGATCTTGCTGACGACATAGTAGTTCTGCTGCCACATACTAAGAAATAGGAGCGTATATGTAGGGAGATAGTGGGGACCAGTGGCTCAAATTAACTGCATGGCAGACTGGACTGTCAACTGCAATTACCTGCCTCACACTTCTCCGAGTATCGCCGTAAATTATTTTCCTCTCCCCATTCTCTGCCCAGTCCCCCCATCCAAATATCACCGACAAACGTAAACAGGACTTGGCCACCTTCCCGTCAACTTGGAAAGGCCTAATAATGGGAGCCATGCTTTGCACATTTAGACGCGATTTCTAGTGAAAGCGATGGGCCCTGACTGACCTCAAAAACTCTCCGCTCCTCCTTGCCCTCTTGACCACATTACACGACAATTATCTCCGTCTAGTCAGGCAGGGCAGGCGGGTTAAGCGGAATGGTCATTGTCTGTGGCTGATTGCTTTTTTAGATTCATTAGATTACAAGTTAAACTGGTGGCAGGAGTCAGGAGCCTTTGGAATGAAATGGTTTCTAATTAAAATATTGTACTACAGACATGCACACTTTACTTTGCTTGTGTACTCAGGCTTGAAGTGCAGTAGTTTTAAGCAAAGATTGTGTTGGATGGATTTGAATATTTAATACATTGATTTTTTTTCATTGTTTTGGGCAAATCAATAATAAAAGCTGTTAATGTGAATATGCATGTTTTGAATTTACAAAGGAAATAAGTTACTGTAGCCAATGTAATGTATTTTTTTGTTTTTAATATTGCAGTCGTGGCGAATGCTACAAAAAGCCTACAGTATACACATTTTTATAGGGCACAGAGGTTGATGTTAAGGTTAAGGCCCCCCTGCAGGCTTATACTCACCCTTATAACACGGCCATAGACATGATCCCATGATGCCAAAGTCCCTGAGGGTAAACAAACATTTAGCCATGATGAAAAACCATGTAAGATTGCTCTGGGTTGGCTAAAGTGCATTTAAGTGTATCCACGCTGCCTTGCTCTGCTCTTTATCCAGTTGCATCATATCAGCTCAGGGAGAGGGTGGCAGTGCAGGCGATGCAACACACATGCAGCACACATTTATTTAGCTATATGAATTATATCTGGGCTAGTGGCCAGCTCTAACAGTCATTCTAATCATCTTTATGTCTTTCCCAGCCTTGTTACAATTTAACCACCCTGGTCATGGACACTTACTGGCTTAAGGATATAGTTAATTATACAATGCTTTTAATATAAATGTTCATTGTGCTCTCTCCTGGTACCAGTTTGTATTTTATTTGCATGTCCAGCTTTTAACACAGCTTTTGGCCTTTATAACAAACTTGAAGACCTGAAGATGAATGTTGTCTAATGGTGCACAGTACCATTTTGTCAGTAAAGTTTTAGTTCCTACATTTTCCCCGCAATGCTGCTGTGACAGGTACCACAATGTATAGGCTTTATCTGTCCAGGCATAATAATGTACTTGTTAGTAGTTATATACAAAAAAACATGTTACTCTATTTAGTTGTGTCTATTAGTTAAAAAAGTAGTGATTAGTGTAGTAATGATTGAGCTCCACAGTGACCGCCCATCCCACGGGTCTGAAACAAAATTTCCCATTAATTTTTCTCATAGACTTTCCAAAAAAAAATTAATATTACAGTTTTGAAAGCTTGCACGGGAATAATCAGCTACGTGGTAACTAATGACCACAAGACCTATAATTTTATTTCAAATCTGTTTCTGAAACTTTATAAAGCCCAAAGTTATTAAAACATTTAGCTGAATCTTGAATTTTAAACAGCTCTTTTGGACTTAAAACAACCGCGTTCTGGATAATAGTTAGCACGTAGCTGGTTAGCCTCCGCGATGCCTTTGAACCTTTAAAATTAGAATTTTTCAAAAAGTCTATAGGGAAAATGAATGTAAAATTTACTGCCGGAACCTGAGCAGACTGTCACTGTTGAGCTGCATGAAGTAGTTATTTGAGCACATCCTATGTTGTTGTTGCCCCTAAACCTATTATTTTATTTATTTTTATCATCCTTTCTTTGACCAATTTTGACTTTGGCGCCACTCTACTGTTTCCTGTATTAATGCGATATAAATGAAACAACTTAGTCTGGCTTGGCTAGTCACAGACTAACACAGAAATTAAAAATGTGAAATAGATAGCTAGCAAAGAGAGAGAGAGAAAGAGAGGGGGGTGGGGGGTGTAGCAGTGGTGGGTGAGGAGCAGATAAGGCCATATCACTATAGCACCACTCTATTTTTAGCCCAGTGTCAAAATAAATTTCACATCTTCATAAAGCGAAAGTGCTTACTCTCCGAAAGATCCCCCCAAAACTGTTTCTGGTAGCACTAGAAGCGATAGAGGAAAAATAAGGACTCGAGAAGGGCTAGAGGAGGAAACAATGACTGGAAAATGGTATAATGCTGACATTAAAATAAAAAGGAGTGAGATCTCAATTAAAGGCAGGGAGTTGACAGGGAGGAGGTTGGCCCTTAGGTGCATAGCAGGAGGGACAGATAGTAGGGGACTCTCCTGCCTTAATGAGCTTAGCCCCGGGGCCTGGCTCACTGGTTGACTGGCAAAAAAAGGACTGACCAATCGGCAGCAGCAGTTGGTACTGTACTGTATAACTCCACTGTCACTGCTCAGAACTCCAAGTGGATATTAATTAAACATGATTTTAACATAACCATTTGTACAAGTAAGTCCAGACTGCTTATGCTTTAATGTATGTAGCTGCTGGACTGCATTATCCCATGTCTCCCAGGGATAGAAGCACTATTCATAGACTACAGCTGTAATGATTGGGCTGCTGCCTGAACTAACCATGACATTAGCACAAAATTACTGTGGAAATAGTCTGAAAATAGAGAGGTTAGTGGATAATAACGCTATTTGCTGCAGTGTGTTGGGACCAGACCAGTATTATCTTTATTTTACTAACAACAAATCATTTCATAAATCCCCCATTTTTGTATTTTGATTAATATTAACTCTCCAAGTCTGTAAAACTCCAATTATTTCCTCCCATTATTTTCATGCATGAACGCAAACCGCAATTATTAATTTTTTCCCCCTTTTACGACTTGTCCTCACCACCAGCTCTTGCAACAGACTCTATTGGAATATTTCATTTTTAAAAGACAAAAAAATCATCTCCCCCTCACAATCCTGTATGTATTTCCCGCTCTCTTTATCATCACTTTACCAGCAGGAGTAAAAACTAGAGACAAGCATAGAAGTTTGAAAAAAAATCTTCTAAGGCTGCCAAGTGGCAAAGTTAAGTTAAAGCTAGAGCGTGGAATCACATGAACTAAAACCCCTCGAGGGAGAGAGAGTGAGAATGAAAAGAAGAGAAAAGATACAGAGAGGGAGCGCGATGGGCTTCTGCTGTTCAACGTTGGGGATGATAAAACAGTGGGGGTGAATGAGGGCCCTAAGCTATGATAAACACACGCACACACACATACATTTGGTGATGCCCCCTACTCGCACCACGGGTTGTAGCACCACCCGCACCTGCCCCCCCCTCTCGCTCCGTGGGTATGATTGCGTAGCCCTGACTCATCCTTGGCTACATGTCGAACCCACGGGGAGTCTCCGATTGGCACGGAGATACTAATGGGAGCTGAGCACAGGGAGAGCTGCTGGGAATGGCAAATCTCAGGCTGTGGGGTTGCAGCGGAAGTCTACCCGGGATCAGACTGGGAGCCCCGTCAGCCCTGTAGTTTTGATCTACAGTGAGGCGCGCGGGCTTTTGATGTCTTAATCATCTATCTCGATCCAGCTCAGGGATGCTGCATGGGGAGGAGAAGGGAGAAACACCGGGGAGGAAAGGGAGAGCAGAGCAGAGGGAGAGCAGGGGAGAGAGCAGAGGGAGCACAGAGGAGAGAGCGGAGCGGCGGAGGGGCAAGCCCAAGGATGCCATCCCTGTGCGGGTTGAGGTTCCAGAAGGAGCCTGCCTCTGCATAGTTCAGTAATATTTTGATGCTAACAATACACAGAGCCAAAGCACTTTTGTATAGTTCTTGTTTACAATTTTAGCTTTATGCAACTTTTGGGGGGTCATTCAACAATTCAGAAAGTTGGTAAGGGATTGTGATATGTGGTCTCAGGGCAGCTGTGGCTACTGAAGAAGAGATAGAAACTGCCACAAATGAATGAAGAATGCAACTCTTCAACTTGAAGGTCCTATATTACACAAAACTGACTCTTGTGAGCTTTGAGCCATGTTATAATGTTGTTACCTCCTCAAAAACATATCTGGAGTTGAGTTTTGATTCATTCCCACATGTTTGAGTAACCCTTTATTATCAAGTTAACAGCTTCCTTTTACATTTTATTTAGTGGAGATGGGCAATTCCAGGGCTGAAATCATCCAAATGATTCTAGTGAAGGTGTATGTAGTTTAAAAACACAGTGGAGCACTTCCTGTATTACCACATAACATCACAAGGTGAAACAGAGTGTTTTCAGTTTGAACCCAGCCTACATATGCAGGGTTTGTGTGTTAAACATGTGTGAATGAAACCAAACACAACTCTGAGTATGTTTTTGATGAGGAAACACCATTATAACATAGATCAGAAAATAGCATAATATGGGCCTTTAAGACTGTCCAGAAAAGTGTTTTTTTCCATCCACACTGCTAATTTTACACTACATCCAAGTTTTGATCAGTACAGCTTGTTCTAGAACATAATTGATAACAAATCTCTACCTGGAAAAGCAGAAGTTCAGTTCTTGTGGCAGTTGGAAGGTTATACAATGATACAAAGCCAAACTTCACAGAGAAACTTTGTCAAAGGGAGTCTCTGCAATGATCATAAGAGATGCAACTCTGAGCCAGAGTTCAGCACAATCCAATTAAAGCAGCCAGCACGGTCTTGAGTGAGGAGCAGAGGCCAAAACAGGCAGACAAGAAGGTTCAGAGACAGAGCAAACACGAGATGGAGAAAGGGAAGTCAAGATTAAACAGACAGATAAAAGTCAAATGTATTCATTCATCAAAAGTTACAGACCCCCACAGCTTCTCCTCAGGGCTAAGTGTTCCACCGAGAAGTCGCAACAACTGATGGGGAGAGTGAGGAAGAGAAAGAGAAGACAGAGATGAAGAATCTGTCTCACTCGCTGCAACCCTAACCAGCAGTTGAAGAGAATTTCCCAGCATGCAATTTCAGCCCCGCAATGTTCACTTAAAACGCAATTAATAAGTCAACAAAACCAGCCCATTTGAATACGATGTCACAGTACCAAGCACCCCACGCACGAGAGACAAAAGAGCAAATCCATGAGAATTCTTTTAGAAAATATCAAGTTTCACTGTTAATGTCAGAACCCACAGGGGTGATCTAATAGAGGTTTTAACAGACAAATCTTTAATACAATATCTTCATCTGTTTGAGGGAGCACCAGGGGAGGATAAGGAAGACTCCGCAGGTTATCAAGACTTAGACATGTAAAAGGTCAGGATATTTTCACTACTATGTAACATTTACATTGACTATGTTTGATCATTTTGCCCAGTCTTGGTTACACTGAACCTAATGCAGCCGTTAAGTAATCTTCTATTCAATCTGCAGCCAGATAAACAACAGCGTTACAGGCCACCTTGAACACACTACTGTGCAGTATATAGGCCTGAAATGAGATGTGCAATCACAAATGTAATCACATTACTTTAAATATGACCAAAACATTTTATTGAGGTTTCTTGTCCCTAAATGATGGTGCACATTAGCTCAAAGCCCTTAGCCACTGAATTTAATCCATCAATTATCCAAAGAGCTGTTGCGAATTCTTCTCATTGCCTGCAAATTGTGACTTCTCCTCCATCTCTCTCACACACACACAGACACACACACTCTTGCAGCAGATTTGCCGCTTGCTATATTTATCTGGTACCGATGCATATTTATTTCTAATTCTTACATGGCTGCAGGCAGCGCCGTGATTCGCCATCCTCAACCGGCATTAGTGGCCCTATAATAGGGCTTAGAATTACATGTGGAACCCTGTTGGAGTCTCATGGCTGGATTTAAGGTAGGATTTATCATGTTCAGAATTATTCACTGCTCAAGCGCCTTTCCTCGCTCTATAAAGGAAAGCGACTGGGCTGCTAGACCCAATAAGGCCAATATGGAAACGGCGGGGATAGAAGGATGACAATAGGATGGGATGGAGAGTGGGGAGGAGTGGAGAAATACGGAGAGTATAACAGTGTGAAAGAAGCCAGAAGAGCACAGACGGGGGATTTTAGCAAAACTTAATTTCAGCTGAGCACACGGAATATCTTGATGATGAAGAGGAGAACATGAGCCACGAAGTCAGAATGTTAAATTTGGTTTAGGGGCAGTCTTAATACCATCCTTTCATATTGCCAGAAGTATTTCATGCACATTTGAAGAACATCTAGTGAAAAACTGAAACCTTATATAATCTAAGTCTGTATTTTAAAGAGCTACAACCAAAACTTTAACAAAAGAAGAAGAAAAAAGTCAACAGCAATCAACACTCAACTCCTTTACACACTTAGAAAAACAAGTTGCCTTAAATGTACCACTTGCTTAAGCTTCAAATAGTTTCAAGAAATGGCAAAGAACAGTTATCCAAGTTATCTTGCCCCCTCCCCTTAAAAGGCTTCTTTTCAAGGTTCACTATAGAAAATAAATTTTGCATGCCTCTCTGTGACCTCATAGTTTTGCCCACAGATCTGCTTTTGAGTTATTTCAAGTACCCACATTATACCCTTTGTGGCTGAATATAATATGAATATGATGAGTGAGTGTATACAACAAAACAGGCCAGTGAACTTACACAGTGCCTGGAGTAGCTCTGAAGACCCATCATGGTGGACCTGTTGTCATTGGTAAATTAGCATCAATAACCACAATTACTCAAGTATCGGACTACACTATAAATGCTCTTTGAAGAAGGGAACTTTCTTTGTCTTCTTCCATGAACTTAATAATTGATGACATATGCCTAATATTATCTTCTGCTTCTCATTGTTTCACTTGGGACTTCTCTTAACGACTAATTAGTTCCCTCAGTTTTAATCAGCGATGCTATGTTTTGGTTTTTGGCAGCAAAGTGATAAGGGCTTTGTATGAACACCTGCTGAAGGCTGTGGGAGAGGGAGTCCTATCTGAATATAGAAATTAAACAAATATATCACACTGTGGAACACTATAAATAAAATGGTTGGTTGTTATACACGATAATAAAGAACATGTTTACAAATGGAGACAATCCGGCATGTTCCAAATACAGCATCCACTTCCCACCACAGAGTGCGGTCATAAAACACGTTTGCAGTGGAAAAAGCGAACATAACTGTGACTGTGAGAAAACAACAACAAAGCGCACAGAGCAACTTGACCTTTGACCCCATTGGCAGCAAACCAATCACTAGCACCCATATCTGAACATGAGCCCGGGGCCAACTCGCTGCTCACACATGAACGGGAGGGATTTGGTGAAGCCACATGGAAGAAAGACACAAGCACCAACCTCCTCCCAAAAAACTCTCACAACTCTCAGAAGCCCAGCAGCAGCCAGAGGGCCATTCCCAACACCTCCACACTCGTTCCCAGGAATACAGGGGGAAAAGTAACATTCTTTATCTCCCCAATGAAGGGAAATCTGTTACTTCTTTTTGTACAGTTTGTGGGTAGTGAGTGGGAAGAACAGAAAAGTATTCTCTAGTAATGCTTTTGTTCTTTAAAATATTGACTAAGGTACTAGAAGTAAAGGTGAAGTAAAATCAAGTACGAAGTAACTGGACGTCAGATTTTCACTGAGATAACACACATATGGATCATGGTAATTTCAGTCGTTTGTACTCTTAAAATAATATTACTTAAGTTTAAGTAAATTTACTTATTTACTATTTGTAAATTCTAATATCTGAATTCCCACCTGCATATCAAATAACAGTACATAAAATCTTAAACTTTTTGACAACTTTATTGACTATTTTTTGACCAACACAGAAAATAAACATTAAGAAAGAAAAAAGAGAAGCCAAACAATGTAATAAAAATATACACAATTCAATTCAACTTTGTATAGCCCTAAATCACAATAGCAGTCACCTCACTGGTCAATAACAGACAGGAACAAGACAACTACTACTACTATTACTACTACTACTACTACTACTACATTAACAAAAAATCCTGCATTAATCAAATATTTCAGCAAATAATTGTAAGTGGGTAAATTAAACGCCTTTCTGCCACCCCTGTAAGTTCTTATTTTATGAGTAGATGTTCTTGTATCAGGATGCCATAGAGACATTTGTCTCGCTTCATGTCCACATCCTTAGCAAATTGAATTGCGCTATGGTCCTTGGCCCGGGCTTCGACTTGGCTGCAAAGTAGTAAAAAGGGTAGTTGGTGGTCTGGATCACGTTACAGGGCCAGCTGTCTCTCTCTGCAGTAGGAAACTCCAGTGGACAGATCCCAATAATAAGACCGCAGCCAGTTTATTGCAACATGACCCTAATCTCTTCCCTAATAAAATCAACTCCATCGTCACCGCGTCTGTTGACTCCTCCAAATAGACAGATACTATAAACACAATCCAAGACATGCTTGTATAAAGATTTATCAGTACTGCATGAGAATTGGACTGTGTGGCATTACAAGAACAATTGGGGATAAAAATGATGTTTGGCTGTTTGCCATGTTGTACAGTGTATTCTTAACATATTGGCCAATTATCCAAAAGGACAAAGGGTCAGACAAAGGTTACTAATGGAGGAATACATTTTCACTTTGAATAGAGTCTGCCTCAGCAATAACACATGCGTGCTTATTCTGTATGTGCAGTATTTTCACTATGCCATGGCTTGTTGGTTTGTTTGATTATCACATAGTCTGCATACAACATTGCATTGCATCATTATCATTGAAAACTTTGTGGATAGAGCATTTACCCCAGAGCTAAAATGTCTTAGTGAAGGTCTGTTCCCCAAGTATACGGGGGGAATAATATGTATAATGCAGTGGATGTATTTTGGTTGCTCAAGTGAAAGCAAACAAACAGCATGTTGATGTGGATGTTACCGCTGGTTACAGGATTGTTGTGTCTTTAATCATTTACGAGATGGATCATACATCTCATCCTCCTGTCTCTCTTGTACCTCTGTCGTGGAAGTAATCATTTTAGCTGTAACATTCTGTTTTCTGTGGTTTTGCCAGATTCCGTGTCAATATTTAATTAATTTGCCTAACACAGAGGGTAAAGATTAAATGTAATGTATATTGGATTATCAAAGGCACATAGGCAGGCAGGCAGACAAGGGTTGACTCACAGCATAAAAATCCAACCAATTACAGTGGATTAGAAGACTTGTTTGGCTCGCTCTGCAATCACGCTATTATATATTACACTCATGAAAATAACATTATTGACGCTGGCACTGCCATAACTGGAAAATGTTTAATAGGCTATGAATGTTGCTAATCCACGGAAATCCAGTAAAATGTGGAACAAACAATAAAATCATAAGTGATATAAGAGGAATCATAAACATAGAGAAGAATTACACTGAGGAAGGCAATGTGTCTGTGTGTGCGCTGATGGTTCAGGAAGCCATTACTCTGAATCTCCTTGGGACTAATGTCCTAAAATGTGACTCAATAACAGAAACACAAGTGGTCAAATTTAAATGGTAAAATGGTAGTCACATTTTTATATAGCGCTTTTCCACCTTCAAGGCACTAAAATCGCTTTACATCAAGGAACCACACACACACATTCATACAGCAGTGTACGCAGACACTGGGGGCAAGGTGGGTTGCCCAAGGACACAACAACAGCATTCATCTGTGGAAACTAGAATCACACCACCAACCTGTGGGTCAGTGGATCTCACCGCTCAACCAACGTTTATGTCGAGAGCGGGATTTGAACCGCCAACCTTCAGATCAGTTGACAAACACTCTACCAACTGAGCTGCTGTCGCCATTTAGCAATACTAATCCAGTACAATTGGAACTGTTTAGTCTGAATGTGCCAGTTAGACTAAACCTGAGTTAATAATGAGAAATATGGACTGACTAAATTGTATTTTAATCATTATTGCGCTAGCATTAGCTCAGGAGGTAGAACCTTTTGGTCACTAATCTAAGGTGTGGAGGTTCAGACCTCATTCCAAAACTGCACTGCATGTGTTTATCTTCCTTGCTCCATTGTCTACACTCAATAATTTCTATGCTGGAGAGTATGCATGATTGAATGACTGACTGTAACGTTTTGGATTTATAGTGCAGGGTCTGCCGCCTGCTTGTCTCCGTCTTATTGCTTTGCCTGGAATGTTCCACCATATGGCATTAAACATACAGTATATCCACAGATCTATGGAGAGGTGAGCAAACTCATAGAACGCACGTTTTTCATGTTATTTTTCAGCAATAAAAAACACCTGTAACTGAATAAATGTAAGACAGATTAACGCCATACTGTGGAAGACAACACATTGTGATCCTTGTAATGACACTGATAACGTACGTAGCCAGTATTAGGATGATGATATATTTGAGATATAGCCTTAGTCATGACCCGAATGGAATGTTCCAGCCACTCCACAAGGTGAACCCCAACCAAATGTGATGGGTCTGAGCAGTGGTGGGAGAGGGGGGACGAGACCAATGGCAGACGCAATTAATCGGACACTCTGACTTTTACTTCCGTCTCTTCCAATTTACCAAATCCTTCAGACAAACTATTAATGTGCACACTGCCAATGTGAAAACTTCTTTAACCCCCATTAAATTCAACCAAGGTCATAGCAAGTGTATGCTTATGCTGGCATGGGATCAAACTGGCCCTATTAAATGTGATTTGAGGCGGAAGGGGGGCTGGAGTGTGTGGCTGGTATGGTGGGGATCTTGTGTAAACAGCCTGCATAAGGGCATTATGTTCTAAATCCCACTTACTGAGGGCTTAAAGGTAACATTGAACAGAATTATAGCAATGCGGCACTGCTGTTTTTACGGGAGGGGTTCAAAAGTTCACAGAAAGGTCCCCGTGGCTAAAACCGTGTAATATAGTCGCAACGGTGGCAGACAGTAAATGTGTAGGGGAGTCTAATAACCCGTCTTTGTCTAGTAATTACAGCATATGGAGGCTTAGGTGAGCGGCTTTCAGGGAATCAGCGTGGCTGTGTTGAGTACAAATTCACTTCAATCTGTGTGTGTATGTTTGTGTGTGCTTATAGACAGTGAAAATGTGTTTTAAGTAAACAGAAATACTTTGGCATGCGCAGCGCTACGGTTGAGCAGAAAATACTGCAACTATCTGCCCTTGGCCTCAGGGTCAGGGCTGTTTCTACGTTGGTAAGCAAGGACAAACACATAAACACACATATTCAGACACAGACTGGACACAGACATGAGGAGCGTAGTATAAACATGGCATCTGCTTGTAGATGTTGGTAAGTATTTATGACATTGTGGGCACTACTCATAATTAATGGGGACCTACCCACTTTCTGGAGACAAAAAATCTGGTTCCCATGATGTAAAGCCTTTATCTTTAGAGCAAAAAATGTGATTTAAAGTTCAGATATGGGTTAAAGGTGCACTATGTAATTTTTCTGGTGGGGGGTCCACTACCTGCTTGTCTCCATGGATATTACGAAAGCAGGTTATTGCTTTGCATTTGGCGTTTATTCAATTACAAGTGTGTTACAAGTGTTTCTTTTTCAAAAATACCTTCAAAAATACATTTTTACCGGGAGCAGGCTCGCCTCTCTACAGACCTGCCCTGTAACGCGGCCTGGTGACGTCACCCGCTTGTCTCCATGGAGATAGGTAAGCTTAGTGCGATGCGGCGGATCATTCTTGGCAAAGGAAGAACATCTCCAGAGAGCCAAGCAGGTGATGCATCCTCCACCAGAAAAGTTACACAGCTAAGTTAAGGTGTTGGTGTTTAGGTTGAGGTTAGGTAAGTAGTAACCAGGGTTAAGATGAGAGATGATGAGATGATGATGAATGTAAGTCAATGTAATGCCCCTAACAGCATGTAAACCCAATATCTGGTGCACTTAAAAATGTAAAGATCACTCTTTTTGTGATCTAACAAAATGTGGCAGGATTATTCCCAGTGTCGCTTTCAGCTGACACCTAAGTGCTCAAACAACTGTGAAGGAAGGAAGCACCAAATGTGAGTTTGATGCGTTACACTTCTCCCTGCTTTTTCAACATCCAAGCGCACAGTATTCGACAGTTGGCACAGCAGGAGCAAGCCCAAGTGTTGCACGCACAAATCCACCTATTTTCCTGTTTGTTTATTCCAACTGCATTCTGTTCTTCTGCATCATTGCTGCTACTCCTTATGTTAACCATGCCAAAGGTAAATATTTATTGTTGTATTGGCATACTGTTTTTAATACAGCGACTTATACAATTAACACATATTAAAAATAACTATGCAAATCCTTTCGGTGATTGTAGTTATGAGCCAACTGGCCACAGGATAAAGGAGAAACCACACAACATGATTTCCCAGAGAAACCGCAGATGAAGTTATAGAGTCATAAAAATATTTTTCCAATGTACAGGCTTATCATACTCATCCTCTACATATCAGTAACTCACTTTAAACAATGCTATAAAGGGGCTGTGAATTCCCAAATGTGGATATAAGGTTGCAGTACAAATCGGACTGAGTTGGTGGTTGCATTTTTGGTTCATGTCCAAGTGGGATAGAAGCTCCCCCTCTGTGTGTGGGCTACGTCTGTTTCTGAGCCAAAGTCCGTACAGCGATAGATGAGCAGTGCAGAGCTGGTCACAATGCCACCCCCTACACTCAGATAGCAATATAGCAAAGAGAAAAATAAACATATGTGACTCCACTTGGTGAGAGATTCAGAGCTAATTTATATCAAGTCTCATTCCTTTTTAAAGTGCTTTATGTGTCACTATATTTGCAAGTTGTGCAACAAAATAGTATAGATCAGATGGAGGGTTAGTTTTATGCAAATAATGTAAGATAAGATTTAAAGATGCTTTGTGTACATAGAGAGCTGACTGCTTCATGAATGTTACTCGTAGGGCTGTGCAAGTAATCAAATTTTAGTCGAGATTCAATAGATTCAATGATCAGCTTGGGGCTTTTTAATCAAGATGGCTACTGAAAAGTGACAGTGGCAGTGACAGCACAAGGTTGGGATGGACTAGAGCTCAGACTAAGAAGAAATAAACTGCTACTATGCAAAATTTTATCGACTAAATTAAACTATAAGTCTCATTGACAAAATTATTATTGAAACCCATTTCGGTTAGTTCTAAAAAGAAACAACATATTAAATGAACATGAGGGATCAATATCGCTCAGCCTTAGTTACAAGCACATCTTTTTACACATTCAACCTATTTCTATGCTGAGTCCAAGTCCATCGGTCTATTCACTAGATCCTCTCAATGGTAAAACACCTCCAGCATCTAAAAGACCAATACTCTTCTAAACCTGTTTCCTTTCAATGTGGAGACTCAGCAACTGTTTCGTTTACTGTGTGGAGATCAGTCAACTAGAATGTCATTTTAATTAAACTGTAGCATTTGAAGGCCCCGGTGTTTTTATGCACTGTAGGCTTTTACACAGACATACTACATTGGAACATATCTAGCTTCTATGTTTGGATTGTTGAAGAAAAGGTGTGCAAGTGTATGTGATTCCTGCTACTTCTGCAGTGAGTGAAACGAGGAAATGTTCTGTTCTACAAGCTATCACTTCCCATATTTGTCATGAAGCTCACTTGCAGGAAAAAAATCTCAAATCCAGCAGCTAGCACACATTCAGAAGGCATACAAACAGAGGCATATCCACACAGACTGATACACTCTAAATCAATTTTACTTGGCCTTTGTCATGCCTGTCCTCACTGTGGCCCGCCCGCTTTTTTCACCCAGAGCCAATCATGTTTATTGTTTTTGCCTCGGGCCTGTGGGGAGGAAGAGGGTGAAGTAAGTGGGAGAGAAAGAATAAGACTGAGAGAACTGTTGCGTATGATAGTGTCTTTTACACTGCAGTACATGTTTACACGTAAAAGAGCAATATGTAACTTTTCTAATGGTCTGCCACCTGCTTATCTCCATGGAGATGTTATTGCTTTGCCAGGAATAAGTCATAGTATTGCATAAAACTTATGTATCTAGCACTTATTCAAATATGGGGTTTTAATTGTCAAAAATCCAGTGGAAGAACATGCATTTCTCCTGTAAGTGGGGTCTCCTCTCCACAGATCTGGCCAGTAACTTGGCCTTGTAGCATTGTCTGGTTGGCTGAGATCCAGAAGACACACTTCTTCAACACTTTACGAAGATGTGAGTCTGGTCACCTGTGAATCTCCCTGTTTTCAGATGGGCGCGATTGACAGACAGATTAGCCAATCAGGGACAAGCATGGTCCACCATATCAAAAAAATAAAGGAAAAAAATATCACAGGGGGCTGAAAAACATTGTGGATTTCTGCACAATCAGTGAGCAAAGCACTAAACTCCATTAATCTGAGGTGAGACAAATTTGATTTTATTTGTAAATGATAGGTGACCAATGAGCTCCTTCATTCATGTCACTGAAACTCCATTAATCTGAGGTGAGACAAATTTGATTTTATTTGTAAATGATAGGTGACCAATGAGCTCCTTCATTTCATGTCACTGAAAAAAAAACAAATCTGATTGCATGATCACGTTTGGCTGGGATTGAGACATAGCGGAGGACGTGGGACCAGACTGATATCAATCTGTATAAAAAATACAGAGAGATATCATTCTGGATTTGCCAGGCATATAGTATGGAACATTCTAGGCAAAACAATAACATCTCCATTGAAACAAACAGAAGACGGACCCTCCACCAGAAGGTTAAGTAGAGAACCTTTAAGAACTTTTCCAGACATTTCACAAATAATAATAAGAAAAAAGCAAATCAAATGTCCTATTCAATAACATAGAACAGATAGTGTCAGGGAGGTTTGCATTTAAAAGTGCAATACCTGATTTTTACTGTCTTAAAAACGTGAAAAACAGAACTAGTCCATTTAAACGGTTTGCAGTGGTCCAAAGTTATTCCTTGCTTACCTTATTCCGAACATCCCAATTATCCATCACGATAAACTTTATAAGCTCTTTTCACACCACGAGTTTTGACGTGACAATAAAGCTGACAACTAGCATGCTAATGTGCACTTACTGATTACCAGACAATAACATGCTTTATAATTAAATGCAGACAGCACCTACAGCATCAGACAGCACTCTTAGCCTTTGCAGTGACTCCAGCAACTCATGACCCCCAACAAGTTGAAGGTGAACGATTGTTTGTTTGAGCTTGTGATATAATAATCACAGAATGGGTTAGAAAATGTTTATGTTTATTCTCCAGCACTATAAAGGAAATGGAAAATTGCAAGAGCTATGATGGCATTAGCAAAAGTCAACTGGAACACGGTTCAAACGCTGTCAATCAAACCCATCGACTCCCCTTTTAAAAGGCAAACACAACTCCCATTCTCTTCTCCCTCTCTCCAGATGCACCTGGAATAATCCACGCTAGCCCAAAAAAAGGTTCCAAAAGCCCAAAGCCTTTGTGTGTGAGTGAGAGAGAAGCCAGATGTTTCCGCGCCCATGCTCCTTCTCTCCCTGCTCGCCTGGTGGGGTGTCTGAGGGCCCAGGACGTGTGCACTCTGTTGTGACTAGTACCAGATGTGCTCCATTGACCCAAATCACCCAGGCAGTAGACATGCCACATAGAGCCGATTCTTCAAGACCCACCGCACAATCACACACACCTGTTTCCATTCATGAGCAATGCCGGGTGAGGTGCATCCTGGGAAGGCCTGTCAGCTTTTTTCATATGTTGTTTATGTCTCTCTCATTGCTTTTCATTGTCTAGATTTGGGATTTTTTTGGGATCTTGGTTGTCAAGCACGATGCTGATATGTTTGCTCGAGGGGATATGGAGAACCTAAGAGGGATTTCAGAGTTTTAAGAAAACTGAGCTAATGACACGCTGGATGGATATTAATTTAATTTCCAAACACAAAGAACTTGTTCTGGGTAATCAGATACACGAGGAGGAGGCCTTTTGGATTTGAAAACTTGTTTCATGTTACTGATTCAGAATTAGCTTAAGTAAATACACCTGCATGACCCCGAGTACTCCAGAGGTCAAAGTCATTCAAACATTTAAAGAATGGTAATTAAATTACCCTTGGTGCTGAATAACTTTAATTTGGTAGCTACACAAATTGCTTCCAGCTTTTGTCTTCTACAAAAGTACCTCTGCAGTTCTTTGTTTTTATATTTTCTTTTGAAAGACATGTGGTAATACTACCCACTCATTTTGTAAATCTGAAATAATCAAAGCCAAAAACTGCTATTTGAAATATGTTATTGTCCCTTTACTCAGCAGCACATGGAGATATACTGTGTAGTGAGTCGAGTCTTTACAGCAGTGGCTAAACTAATATAGGTTCTTCCACGCCAAATGAACTTCCTCATCCTGCTGCTCTGATTTATGTAGTGAAATAAAAAGGGTCCCAGCGTGGTATTAGTGGGTTTTTCAGGGGGAGAGGAGGGACTCAGAGCCATATTTCAGTTTCCTTGTGGGAAGATTTGGGCCCAGGTGGGGCCCCTTAATACAGTTGGTTTGAGGTCCACATGAAGTGCAGCCACAAGCTCTACAATAACTCTTCATTTTGATCTGGCCCATTGCCAGCATATCTACTACCTGAGTCTCTTTGAAGAGCGACACATTGGCCTAGGTATTTAACCATGCTGTTTGAGGTCCCGGAGCTGGGAGCACAGAGAGAAAGGCTGGAGAAGAGAGCTGATAGAGAGACAGAGAAAGAGCTGTAAAGAGGAGGGCAGAATGAAAAAGACCGCAGTGGCAAAGGCAATAGAGGCTTGAACTCTGATGAAATAATCCGGTTTGTGAGCTGACAGAACAGGCAGACAGAGATGAGCAGCAGTCCTCTGCGACCTGTAGTTGTTTCATAACAGGCTCTATCCTCCCAACACTTTTGATTACACAGTAAACCCTGGTACCAGCTTATTCTTCAAATACACTCAAATGTATCACCATCATATCAAATATCCTTCCTTTAAAACACACAGAGACAAAGTGACGGTGCAAACACTTTAAATATATCATTTTTACAAGACTGCATGTAAGATCTATTGCTGAGAATATTCCCTCGTTTAAATCAAATGAATGGATGATTTTGACCAGTGTGCAGTGTGTTTATGGCACACAGAAGGACTGAAAGGGCTCTGCTGGATGGAGCTCTTGGCTTTGATATAGTTTCTGGGCTGGAACTTTGGCAGCATGTTAAATATTAATAGCGATTAACCCAGTTCAAGCTCTGCAGCAGCGAGTACAGACAGAGTTCAAAGAGCCTTGTGCGTTATGCGGGCACTCTTTGCTCTCCAGCAGTTTAGCCCCGCTATCAGGAGGCTGCGGCTGCACTGCACCACAGCCCAGACTGGCCTTTCTCACTTCAGTTCAAATGCACAGCAAGAGACACATGATGGAACACATTCAACACATGTGGACAGTGTGTGCAGCCATTGCCTCTCAAAGACTTTAAAGGGATAATTAGCCAGTAATGAAAAGGCGGGCTAGCTAAACTCTGAGTGCCCCTTGTGTGTGTGTGTCTCTCTCTCTCTCTCTCTCTCTCTCTCTCTTCTCTCTCTGTCTATCCATCTCCTCACTTCACACTTGGTGAACTCCTGATAAACTTTCGGAGCTACAACATTCCTAAGCCTGGCACATTCACCCCTGCAAAATAAGCCTGGACACCTCACAGATCAAACACCATCTCCATTGTGCTGCAATTACCCAGACCTCTGCCTCAGCCCCCTGCCCCTCACCCCGACATAACCCCCCTTTTCTACCCCACATTTCTCTACCATAGTCGAGATGATGGTTCTGACACATAGTGGGTCTTAACAAAAGCCGGCTTTGTTTATGAAGAGTGAGTCATTGGAGAGTTGTCCAGATCAACTGAGCTCTGTCAGAGTGGACTTGTTGGCGGGTAGCATCAAAGTGTACTGAGAAGGGGGCATGTGTACATTCGTTAACACATGATCCTCTGACCCTTTCTGCTCAATTGCATCAATTTAGAGCATGTTAACTGTGAGCTGGCGAGGTCAAAGTGTCAGCGCTGTGCCGAGTGTTTTTCACATAATCTATTCATTGGGAAATGTGTGGTCAGCGTAGTGAGGTTTGAAAATCCATGTTTTTTATTGTATTTGTAAATGTCCAAACAGTGCACAACGACTCTATTTTTATATATATATATACATTTAAAAAGGTGCACTATACAACTTTTCTGGTTTGTCACCAACTTGTCCACATGGAGGCGTAAACTAACTAATTACTAACTCCACAGAGACGAGAAGGTTATACCAGAGGGCGAAGTTACAGGTCAGATCTGTGAAGAGGTGACCGCTCATAGGAAGAATGCATGTTTTTCAAGCTTTATTTCTTAATATATATATATTTTTTTGCCATATAACACCTGTAATTGAATACATGCAAGATACAGTAGTTGGTAACACTTTATAATAACTACACTTACTCATGCCATAATAATGCATAAAAATGACTCAGGCTTAGTAACTACTTAACACCCAAAGTAATTACTAAGCTTGAATCAATCTTAATCATTCTTGAATTAAGTCATTGTTCATGCTATATTAAGTCTAATTAAGGTATAGTTATTATAAAGTGGTACGGAGTAGTTTAATGCCATGCTGTGGAACATTTTAGGCAAAGCATTAACATCTCCATCCAGACGAAAAGGCAGCCGCACCTTTAAGGTGTGAGGGTTTTTGTCACTATATTGTATGTAGTATACGCATATATAAAGTTACCACATTACCACAGTATACAGACTCATGACATTACTCTCAGTATCTTTGCTTCACAGACTCATAAATCTTTGGTCCTTGAGGATCTTACAGTTTACCTATAAGATATACAAACATTCTGTTTGTTGGTTTAAACACAAGTGAAACCATATGCCTCAGCCACTATAGAGGTCACCAACATTGCCTTTAATCCCATCTGAATAAAATAGCTCTGACATAATTCCCAATAGAACACTACCTCATAGTTTCTTTATTAATATTCTGATGAACTTTAAATAAACAAATCTAAACATTCATAAGAGTGCACTGTAAGTTATTGGCTATATGCACACAGGCCGGAACGATATTAAGATGTGGTGAAACTCCGTGTGTCTGCCTCATGTCTCGGTGGGAATAGGAGGTCATGCTGTCTATGATCCGTCCCCCATGATGCATCAACGTGGTCCCACTGTTAGCCATTATGTACCTATTAGCCTTGATTATCTTCTGATAGCCCTGCACCAGTTGGTTTCGCTCAGCCTGACAGTCGCAGCACTTTGTTTAACCTTTCGCTTGCCGGTACAACCGCCCTTACACCTCAAACAATGCCATCGGGGAAAAAAACACTGTGGTGAAGCAAGAGGAAATACTCCATGGCAATGTAGTTTCTGTGACATTTCAGTATTAGCAATGCAAATGTTTGGATCAATTTGTATATTGTTACATTTCAAACTAGAGCTTTTAATGTGTCCTGACCTCATGAAATAAATGATTAGTTAAATTTTTTTCTCTATCTTAGTAAACACCCAATATTTAAAATTTTTGTAAATATTTAAATGTTCACAATGTTCAGTTGTTTTTTTTGATAAAATCTACCTGTTGCTACTGATTTAAAAACTGTAGTGGAAGGGAACCGTGGCCTTCCTCACTGTATACTGGAAACACACTGTTATCTTGTAGTGTGAATGGACACACAAAGTGCTAATGGTATTTTGTCTTGCCCAGAGTGCAGACGTATTTATGTTACATTACAAAACAACCTTTTTGATACATCTAGAAAAAACTACGTTCGTCAAACCTCTTCAGTGATTTCAGGGAAGGAACAGTATATCTCCCAACATATACACAAAATAAAATACACCCAAAACTCTATTATAAAGCCCACTTATCTCCCAGTACACATTGCTGTAAAAATATTGCCAGAGTGACAATATACGTGGACACTTGCAGTGCCTTCTCTCGCTAACATCACCCATGAGTCTTCACAGATCTGACTGCCAGACATATTCAATTTGCAGCTCTTCCTGGTCCCCATGCAGCCCGAGACATGAGGAGTTATCGGAGGCAGAATGAGAAGTGAGAGCGCGCAGACAGAGCGGCTGGGATAACGTGGAGCCATGCGGAGCTCAGTTTCCTCTGTCCCTGCCTTGTGTTAATCTCTCTGGAGAGACAGAGGTGGCCATGTTGGGTCAAAGCCTCTACATCAAGAGCCGCAGGCCTGGACAGCTGACCTTGGTCTGGGAGATGGGAGGTGACAAGAGAGGTGGGAGTTGGGAGTGTGGTTGTTGGGTTACAGAGGGCAGGGGAAAGGGGAAATGCGTCTATGTATCGCCGTGTGTGTTGCG
>KN470578.1:176778-197630 GCA_000787095.1 Periophthalmodon schlosseri | reverse complement strand
TTTTGTCAGCAAATGTGTTTCTGTGTGCTTTATCTGTTAGTAAATGCAAATGACGGCACACGAGACCTCCTGCACTAAACTACAGCCGTATGTACAACACCCAACACCCATGAAGAGTTAGGCTGAGAAGTGCCCTGTGGTCTGACCATGTCCCCGTACAGCACGCCAACACTGGTGATAAGAGAGTGAAGCCAGAGCTCAGTTAACCTAGAAAAACTGACAAAACCATCTGCACTCTTTGTTTTAAATAGAGTCACAAACTTTAAATTTCCCACATGAATAAAGTTAAAATGTCTGTGTTCATTTAAGATGTATACCACAGTGAATCACCTATTCAAAACAACAGATAACGCATAGTATCACCAGTTTTTACCAGCTTGTAACATCATAACATCAACATGTAAAAACATCTTTACTCAAATAAATATGAGAATATGAGTTAATAGAAGTTTTGTGGTCAGTTAACAAATATTGACCCATTATTTCTGTCCTGTATCATGTCACCTTTACTAAAACATTCATACACATTTTTATGAGTTAACCTTTGACACCTTTTTGGTTCTTTTATGACCTTCCCACCACAGTTTTTTAGGGTTTGGAAAACAGGATAACATTTTGAGCAAGACTACAACAAATTTCTATTAATACCACGCAATGCGGATAATAGGAATCTCTAAAAGGCCAACCAGCTGTTAGAGCTGCCTATCTTTGTTAATCCCTCGCTCTCCCCGGTCACTCACTCACCCTTCTGCTCGTCCTAGGTTAAATGGCAATGTGTTTGGTGGCTTGTCTGTTTGTGTGTGACCCCGGAGGACCTTTACAGCCAGAGGTCATGGCATCTGAGCTTAGCCTGTCCACCCTTCTAAGATTACACCAGCATTTATTTACAAGTCATGGGAACTTGGATTCTGAAACACAACCATCCATGCGAACACGTAGTACAGGCAAGGACAGGGTCATGCACACAGCACACAAGATGCACCAACACGCCCCCAACACACACGCAGGAGTGACTTAATCCTTGTGCTTTAGTCCGTGGTCATGTTTGTGTGCAGGGTCCCCTAACCTTATTGATCACATCGAACATGAGGAGGACTTCCATAAGGGCTTGTCCACAGAGAAGAGACATGTATGAGCCGAATCAAAGGTCAATGGGAGTCACGAAAAGATTGGCACGAAACACCCTGGGACAACAACAAAAGCATAGGAGCCAACCGAAGTACAAGAAAGAAAATATGAACCAGGAGAAAAGTGCAGCTAGCGGACACAATCCAGTTTTAGAGTGCGTAAATGAATCAAACGCTGTGGGGGTCAGAGCATTTCCACCTCAGCCCGACCTCGCTGAACTCTGAATCAAATAAAATGGAGGGAGAGCCCACGTGAAGCATCAGCATTAATCTGATAATCTATAATCGCAAGGTGGCACAGGTGACAAGTGTCCTGACACAGCTTGTGAACTCATCTAGAATCACATTCACCCCATCACAAAGTGTCAGAGACACATTAGGAAGAATCAGATACCACACACTGCCTTTGTAGAGAAAACTGTTCAGTTCACTTCACTTGTTAAAGTGTATTTTAAAAGTCCTCACTTAAATTAGAGGATATATTTATTTCAGCAGGTGCTAAATCACAAGGGTAAATCCTAATATATTTGCGTTCCAAGACCAGATATAGGTGCAGAGAAGCACAGCTACAGTCCAGTGCCGTCACTCAACAGCAACAAGATATTTGAGGACACTGTCACTGCCTGTGGTATTCACACTGAACTCAGCCTCAAACTTAAACTTAACCCTAACAAACTAAACTAACAAGTAACTAGTTACCTGATCAAGAAGAACACCGTGGTGTTTACAGAGGAGTTTACTTGTCACAGTGTGTCTTCTGAGCCCTCAGCCACAGTGCAATAGCACAGATGGAGTGGACTGTCACCACACAGTCTATATGCAGTGTTTAAAGACTCGTCAGTCTACACTGTAAGGACATGAGACAAACAAGTGAAAGACAGTATGAGGGACAGCTGCTGTGAATTCATCCAGTTGTGTATTTTGCCAAAAAATACTCTGCACCCAAATCTTAGATGCATTAGTTTTTTATGGCCTTTTTGTAAGGTTTATTTGCAAATGCTTGATAAATAGACTCCATAGTGTCGCAAACCAGGCGTAAAGTGCCTAGTTTAGGATGTGTGGACTGCATTCATTAATCAGATCAAGTATATGAACTTATAGCACACTTAGTGCATTTAAGTGTTGCATCTTATGCCCCTTCATTCTGTTAAGCACTTAGGCTGATCATTGCCCAAGGGGAGCGATAAGCAGATTAGCCCCGATTAAAGTCATATCAGTGGAATTTGAGCAAGGGAAGTACCAGCAGACCCTCCCAGCTGTGCACCCCACCTTTCAAATGCTCTCAACTTGGGGCCTTATACAACACTGATACTGTATCTTTAGATTCCACGTAAAAAAACACAAGAGTGTATTCACTTTTCCTCAGAGGGACACCATGCTGGAGGCAATTACCACACCCACTCACTACATGCCTTAATGCACATGACAAGCACAGTCTGAAGATCTAACAGCCTGTTTTGGTTTATAGAGGGATCAATATAGTGAGAGGAGGTAAGTGAAGGCAGCCTTAATAGCTTGGGTGGGAGTAGAGGAGACACAGCCAAAACCTGGGTAATAAACAAATTAGTGAATGCCGATTTGTGGATGTGTCCCTTTCCCCATTTAGAGCAACTTCAGAGGCAGAGGGGCTGGCTGATTGAGAGGTAACAGCAGGTGTTCTCTCAGAAGTAAAAGACAGTAAATCTCTGTGACGAGCTGCTTGTCTGACAGGACGGCCAGTCCAGTGACTAAAAAGCATGGAAACGGAAGCCTTAATAAGATGAAATGACAGAAAAGTTTTTGTCTGCACGTCCTAAAAGTTATATAGAAGAGCTAAAGTATTTGAGAATTAAAGGAGCTGTTTAATTCACTTTTATTTCATTATTTAGTGAACAACATAATGAATTAGCTTACTCCAAAAGTACAGTATATGACATACAACAAAACAATTGAGAAGATTTGAAAGTTCAGTTTTGCACTATCCTAAGTTATATCATTAGCAGGATATAATTTTACGTGATCCCAATACTTTACAATATTTTTCATTAAAGCACATTGCTACATTTAGTACAATATATCTCATACTCTACTGTCCTATTCTTGATTCACTGTATTAATATGATACTCCATGTATTAATATGATACTACATGTATTAATATGATACTCCATGTATTAATATGATGCTACATGTATTAATATGATACTCCATGTATTAATATGATACTCCATGTATTAATATGATACTACATGTATTAATATGATACTACATGTATTAATATGATACTACATGCTTACATGGGTTTTCTTTACTCCAGGGTAAAACAGGTAGATTTATGGTGCGTGAGGTGGCTGCCTGTGGTCATAAATAGGGGCATAAGCAGTTGTTTTTAAGTGTGGGGTGGAGACATGTTATTGTGGCCGGCCATGAGAGCTGCCTGAGGATGCTGTTCCCATATCTAAACCACATGCCCCGGTGCAGTGACAGTCTTCTGCACAACAGAGCAGTAAAACCCTGGGGGTGAATTTTTAAGTGCTACTGGACCATCTGTGGAGGGTACACTCCAGAGCAGAGGACTCACATAGTTTGGCCACTAGGGCTGGCCCTGACAACAACATGTTCTATTCATTCTACTATGGAAATGTTGCTAGAATAAAGATTTGAGTGCAATATTCACAAATCACAACAACAAACATCTGAAAAATGTATCAAGGTTTTATTACTTAAATTGCCTGTATTATAAATTCATTTTGACCATGTTTATTTCTTCATCAAAAGCATACCTAGATTTGTGTTGTTGTTTTTTTTAATTCATAGATGTTCTTACGTACTGTTAATAGTTTTCAATCACAATGTGAATTTAAAGTAGGTTATAAAGTCTAAATAGCGCAAGATACTGCATTTAAAATATTAAAACTGCATTGAAGTACAATTAAAAGTAACTGTAGCAAAGCTATACAGCTCATCACTACTCACCTCTGAGCCTGAAACAAGTTAAGATGGCCGACCAGAGCAGCCTCAAAAGCAACATCATTTCCTAGAAGTATAAATAACCCTAGTTGTTTGTGTAACCTCCACATGCCCCTTCTTGACAGCCCAGTCATACACATTATACACACTACAACATATATTCCAAATGCAGCGGAGCAAGAATCCAGCAGAACTGCGCACATATACGCACACATAAGCAGTGACTGTCTCTGGACCATTTCTCATGGGCTGTGCTGGCCCTGCAGCCTGTTATCCTGACCCCCAGAGAGAACAGGTCAGCTTTGGGGCCAGAGAAGGTGTCTCTGATGAACTAGGTGCTTGGCTTGTACAGACAGTCTGAGTGATGCTTGCATTCTGGACCCGAGAAGAACAGGGGAGGAGGGGGAATGCTAGAGGTGATTGTAAAGTGCAGGGAAGCTATCACTACTTTTCGGACACTTCTTGGAATAGAAATATCTGTGTGGTTTTTCTAACGTTGATAAATGATTTTTGGTTGACATTGTGGATTAAGGACCCATAAATCCAGTTATGCAGTGATTCAGGCATTTGAGGCAATTTGTATTAAAGTGACCAAAAAAGCCCTAAAAAATCCAGAATCTAAGTATCAAAACTTGGGGAACTCTGCCAAGGTGGAAAATCAAATTATTTGTTGTAAGTGGTACTTAGTATTGGACAATAACATGCATAGATCAGCATTTTCCATTTTGTTCATTGTGAATCGCAATATCTAATCTAAAGCGATAATAAAGGCATGTATAAAAGAAGGTCAACAAGTGTAATGTTGTGTAGGTCATGCTTGATATTGGGCATATGTCTAAGTGATCAGTGTACTATGAGATAAGGTCTTGGAGATAGTCATCAGAACTTGTGCCTCAGAGGGTTTACATATGCACAGCCTTTAGAAACCCTCTGGCAAACTCCGCCTCACCAGTTTGCCAGTGACCCGCAGTTGACCATTTCAACTCAAGCCTAAAGGTCAGGATGGTCCCACACTTCAGGGTCAGGGAGTGGTCACTGTGCACCTACTGAACACAGTTTTTCCTCTTTATTGCCGTGATTTATGTAATTAGCAGCTTGAAGGAAGCTGAAGTTCTAAAAAGGGGCTCTGGCAGCAAAACACAGCTATTCTCTTCCCCCAGTGTTTCCTCTGGCATTTCTATTGACTAGCGCCCCGCCCCACCATCACAAACATCATCCCAGAACGCTGGTGAATAATAAATTCTGATTGTTGAAAGGGGATCTCTCAAATACAACCAAGGAGTCGTTTAGCTTTTAGTGCCCCTTCTCCCTCTCTCACACACATATGCAGCCATGCTCACAGTATGAAAACATTTTGGTCTTTATAAAAATGTGACATAGGTTGGCTGATTCATTTCGTAGCATTCAGTCTTTAAGAACAAATATTTATTTCAATGAAAGCAGGAGATGACTCGAATGTTATTTTTGTCTAAAGAATCATTTGACTTTCTGCAACATTTATACACACACACACATAAAACGATGGTCAAATATTTTATGGATTGGAAAGTACATAACAGGCATCTTCACCAAATTTTTTTTGAGTTTTTCTTACATTGTTAGTTTGTGATATTGTAATAGAGTTGTTTTGCAAATGCACATTTCAGTTCACATGCATTATGGAGTGGGGAGGCAGGCTAACATCCCTAATCCACAGGCCTCATCCACTCCAGATAGCATCTTCCAGCCTGCTGTGGACAGCCCACACTTATTACCTGGGACCATAATCATCTCCCATCTCCCTTTGCCTCTCCCTCTGGCAGCACACAGGAGCATCTGTCAATCAAAGTGGCTGCTAATGTGATCCATATGAGACATGACAAGCAAGGAATTCTGGAAATCCCATATTTCACCCTTTTATTTACCCTCCTGATAGTTAGACAAATTTCCTTATTGACACGAGTAATGCGGTGCACACCAGGAGTTAGAAGTTTTGACTTTCATTTTTGGGGAGGAAGGGTGATAGAATAATAGATAGTAGGGATGATGTGATATATCTTTAGGGGTCCGCTTAAACGTATTTGTTTTGGAATAATTAAACGTGATCTCTAGTGCCCTTGATCCTGGGGGGTAAAGGAACACAAGCAGGTGAAATGAACCACATAATTGAAAAATCCAGAGTGCAATCCAAACCTAAGTGGCCGTCTGAAACCAAAGCACGGTGGGCACAACAAATTTAATAAATAACTGCTGGGCACTCCAGGGAGCTTCGAGGAGGGGTGTGCTGTGGCCCTGTCAAAGAGGCCCTATGTTTCCAGAGGTCGCAGAGCACCCGTCGGGAGCGGAGGTGACACCAAGTGTGTTGTCAAGCGTAAATCCCGATGCAGAAGTCCCTTGCGAAAAGGGTGTCCATATATCAAAGGTCTCAGTGACTCGGACTGCCATTTGATCTCTGCTCAGGAAATTCAAAATTCCAGGCAGATGAGGGGTGAAACTGAGAGGCCCTTAAGCCCAGCTTGTGCTAGTGATTAGTGGCAGCTGTTTCGATTCACATTTCGAAGGACTTGAACTCTGCAACCTGCCACATTTTTACGTGGCTGACTGGGCTTGGACACACCAGAGAGATACGCACTGACCATGGCCTTGAGAGTAAGTCTGTAGCAATGAGAAGTTAAGTGTAGATGATGGGAATTAGGTGCATATCATTTAAATGGGATTAAGTAATTACCCTGAAATCAAAACATTACAGAGCAAAAACAAAATACAAAACTTTAACAACTTTACAATGTGAATGTAAACTTGTGTTTGAAAAAATCATTAGCCACGTGATAACTGGGGCTGAAAGGTCTTCGTCAGTGGCTATGCAATGTGAACGATGAAATGAATGATGGACGCAAAGGACAGATGCTAAAAAGAGTGGAGTGATAAAACATGGCGCATTGAGTTATAGACTGGGGACAAGGTGTGTGACAGAGACGGACAGAATGAGGGAAAGGGTGCAGAGTGGTGCAGGCACATAAACGATTAGTCCCAAACATGAGCTGACAGCTGGATGCCTGACCTTGGCTGCTTGTGAACACAACAACCCCCAGTGTTCATTTACATCCCTTCCATGCCAAGTCATTTAGACACAATTCTCATTCCGGTGAAAAGGAGGAGCAAGAGGAGCGAACCTGAGGTCAAAGCCTCCTAAAAGACCTCCACCAGTTAAAGCCTATGGGCGTAGCTTGAATGGAGGTGCTGTTGGCATTATGGACAACCTTCACACCCTTCAAAGTCCCTTTGGGAAGACTGACACATTTGCTTTCAGACTAGTGTTACCAAGTGTCAAAGATGAGATGCTTAAAAGGTGTTAGGGAGCACGGTCTAGCCCCCTATTTTTACTACCATGTAAGTTGGGAGATGTCCCGCTTATTAGACAATGATCTATCTGCACTTAAAGCAGCTCAGAGGTCATATATGTTTGGTAATCTAGGTCAGGGCCAAGCAGCTGACATGTCAATTGGCGGAAGGCCACTATGATAGACACATGACATGACCACATAGCCTCTACGGTTAAAATGGTGCTGTTAAAACCTTTGGACCAACCAGACTTACAAACATGAACTCATACTTACAAACACGCTAATGTTTTGGACTTTCCTGTTCACAACTGCAAGGTAAATACCACAATAATTACTGGAAGATTGGGCTAGGCTGTAAGAAGGCAGGCTCTACTTATCACAAAGCAATGTACTTTTTATCTGTGTAAAATGTGAATTTTACAACACTTACATATGAGGATAAGAGTCATTTAAATTATAATAATCTGCCTTGCGAAATGTATGTAAATTACGGTGTTTTTGTTCATGCTTTAGGTAAAGTACTTATACTGTCTCACCTTTACCCTATGAATCTTATCTAATCATGTCTAATTATAAATAATCACCCACTTGTCAGAAACAAATGAATGGAGCACAAAGTGGCACTCGGCATACCAGATATATATAGAAAGAGAGTAGTAAAAGATTCTTGACATCTCATAAAAACACAAAAGAATCTAAGGCTTGTCACTTAGTGATTAACAGTATAAAAGACACACAGTTGACCCTGTAGCTGCCTAACAAGGTACCCACATATTTACTCAGGTTTTACACACAACAAAACACAACCACACTGTGGAGGCACAGTTGTATCTATCTCAGCCAAAAGTCAAGACACAACTTGACTTGGAGTCAGAGGTACATTGCATAGCACTTGCACTGTATATTTTGGAGTGGACTAGACAGCAAGCCAATGCCCACTCTGAAAAGAAGTGTGTTATAGCTATTACTAATGCCAAACATGTCTCCCCTGCGGCTAAATTAGGAATATGTCTGACTACTCAACGCTGGCACCAAGAACATGTCAAACTGATAACACGACTATAGTGAGGTGCACCATGTTCCCTGCAAGCTGTAGACTTACTTTAGAAAGAACAAGTGCAGGGGTACATTTCAACGCTTGACATGCTGATTCCTGATTCAGTCTGCTGATTCTAGCCTTATTACTATTATTAAGAACAAGAAAAGCTAGTTTCACTTTAGTTAAATAGGTGCGACTGTATTTCTTGAGCCAGTAGAAAGTGTCTTTTAGGAGTTGTTTTAGTTGTTTCTTGTCGTTTCATTTAAAGGTGAGTAATGTAACTTTTCTAGTGGAGGGTCAGTCACCTGTCTCCATGGAGTTGTTGTTCTATGGCGAGGCAATCACAGTAAGAATGCATGTTCTTCAAGATATTTTTACACATTAAAAACATTAATGTAAGTAAATGCTATAGAAATATAACTTTAATGCCATACTGTGGATCATTCCAAGTAAAGCAATAATGATTATCTCCATAGAAACAAGCAGCAATAGGAGTCTTGACATCATTGTTTGTGCACTCAAAAATAGAATAAACTACAGAGGAATCTAAAGATGTATCAGTTGGCCTGCCCTAGCTGTCTGGCTGCCTCTCCATTGACACCAGTGTAGAAGTGACAAAAAGAGCCATTGATATAGTCTCCGACCATGACAAGCATTAAGGGTCTAATTCTGCCCGCTTCTGTATTAAGCAACTCTAAAGCAGATTTCAATTGCCAGCTCCTCAGTGGGGGGCTGCGAGGAAGTAGACAGACAAGAGAGGGAGAGAAAAAGCTAGCAGAATGTAGCTGGCAGGCAGAGTACAGCACCCGCCCTCAACCCCGAGCCTGTAAACTCAGATTAGGGGGTGGATCAAAGCATGGATTTAATCTGGGCCACTGGGCAAGGGCGGGGATTATGGCACTGTGGCACTGTGTGGCACTGAGTTTTGCCCCTCACCAAACACACGTGGATAAGAGTGTGAAAATGCACATAATGAGCTTTGGTACAGGTGTCCCATAAACACTAAAGAACACACAAGGGGAGACTTATACTTTTGTTGTTGGATGGATTTCTCATTCAAGTAGGTGATAGGGGTCTAAATCCAACCTTTTTTTTCTATAGACAATCCCTGCAGGCAACAGAAAGACATACAGTAGCTGATTGAAGTCTAAGAAATGAGGAATACAAAGAGTTAAGCTCCATAACCTCCACATCCAGTGTAACCTCCACACAACTTTTCACAATTTCTATTTGTAACCCCAAAATCCTTCTTATATTCACTAAGATACAAAAGCATGCAAACGATTATAGATGTGAGAAAAATGTTAGTTAGTAAAATAAAGTTAACAAACTTATTTTCTATCAACATTTTATGAAAGGGAAAAATAAGGCTTTAATTACTGAAACATTTCTTAACAAAACATCAATGTGGTGACAGAAGATAACATAGATATCTCTTGTTTGTTCTGAAATGTACTTTTGTTCTTTGTTAAATTTTCTTATAAACCTGTCTAAGATACACAGTATGCACAGTATGTAGTTGTTTATAATCTAATGAGTATGAAGCTTATTTTTTTACCCTGTTGTTATGTTTTAGTATGCGCTTTAATTAATTTTACCATATCCCTAATGCCGGCAGGCCTTCTACACAAACAATTAATTTACCATAAACCTCGGTCTATGACAATAACACTATTCCCTTTGCTGTTTTAGATATTTTGTCAACATTGTTAATCAGCTTTTGCAATCCATTAATTCCATTGCAACGGTTCAAATTAGATAATTTTTTCTGCCTGCTTAAGGGCAAAGCACCTGATATTCTGTAATCACAAGTTGGCTATACATTAACTGTAAGATTAGCATGGAAACCAATCTAAACATACTGTGAAGCACTAGAATGCATAAATGTTGCAATAAATTCTATTAAGAACGAAACTGTGACAAATGCACACTTAACATTTTCAAAGTATGGAAAACGTTTTAGTCTCCTTTGTCTGCCCTAGACCTCCCTAGCTTTAGCGGTGATCTATACAAGTTATTTTGATCGCTGAGTCAGTTTGTAATGTGCCTTTGGGGTGTCTATAAGACTTTAGCTTTTCCCCAGAATCTACCCACGTACCCCTAAGGCAAAGCTGTGAATTTTGTTGAAGGAATAATGGAAAGACGTGCCAGTGTAATGTAGTGTGCTGACTTGCTTTCAGTTCTCGTTCAATCCCCCATACGTATATCCTTGCAAAAAAAAAGTCTCTCGCACATTAAAGCCAATCCTTGCTTTGCTGGTTTTACTTGATTAAAGTTGGAGCACTGGGGTCTTGGCTATGCTTGCTCTGGGACAAAGAGCAATATTTGTGGGGTCCGTTCTCCCTCAAAGACCCTCTTGTCAAGTGAGGCCCGGGGAGACACAAGAGGAGCAGCGACCAGCTAAAGGCCAAGCCATTTATCATAGTCCACCAAATGAAAGAAACCAAATGTCTCTTTCTTCCTCCCATCTTTTACCCCATCTCTGCCCCCCTTACTCCCTTGTCCCCACTTCTTCCGACTTCCTTGTCCAAATCCAGTGGGACTACAGGCTCTTTTAGTCTTTGCAAACAGTACGACTTTGTCCCAAAGAATGGTGCCATAAACCAAAAAGGCTCTAGCACAATTTTCAAGGGAGGAATTACCATCATTCTAACTTATGAATAACAAAAAACGGTTTAGGTTACTACAACAACAACCAAATCCTCTTGTAAAGTTCAGAATGATGAAAAGTTATGAACGTTGTCATAGCAATTAAAGATTCAAAACTAAGTACTATATCTTTTGAACCTTTTTTACCTTCTTTGCTCATCCTCAAAATGGCACCATATAACAGGAAGCTGAAACCCAAGAACTGAAATATATTGTAGTATATCATTTTGGCAAAGGGGTAGCCATGGGTTTCAGCGTACTGTTTATCCAAGAAAAATTAGGACCATTGCCATAAAGATTAACAAAATAACAAAACCCCAAATGAATACGTGATATTTTGAGGAATTTTGCCCATTCACATAAGATACAGTCCATTTATAGCATGTTGATCAGTTCCTTGTAACCACTACTGGCAGCAGGCCTCTATCGCTGGGGCCCTGGTGCGTCCTTTTTGTGTGTCGTGGGGTGATTTGTCAAGCGGCCGTGGCAGAAGTCGCGCCCCAAGGTTGAAAGGCTATGACCCCAGGAGTGCCAGGTCCCGTTGGTGTGTATGTGCGTGCATGAAGCACCCGCGCCCCACCCTGAGCTCTCCAAATAATAGATCTGAACTACTAAAGAATAGGCATCCAGGCTCGGGACAAAGAAGAAGCACAAAGCAGTCATCTGCATACTTCAGGTAAAAAACAGTGTGATAGAAAGTGACAGAGGCGTAACAGACTCTTAAAGGGATGGTGGTGGAGGGGCGAGAGTTTGGTTTGGAGTGTTTCTCAGTCTAGGAGGAAGATGTTGCACATAATAGTAACAGTTAGTACGACTTGCCACCACTCTGACTTGAGAAAAAATCAATAACCTAATCTCTGGGAACATAATAAAAAAACTACATAGTAAACAGTGGCTTTGTTTACCCATCTGTGTGTATGTCCCTTTGTGTCTTTGTGTGGCTGTTGGCCTGCATACGAACGGGGCAGAGGGCATTGAACAGGCTGACAGCTGACATACAGGCTATGGCTAAGACTTGCCTCCTTCTCTCTCGCTTCCTTTGTCATTAAAGAAGCAAGCACTTTTCTCACTCCGTTTGTTTGTTTACTGGTTCCCACTTCTCTTCGGGGAGTTAGCAACAGAAGCAGAATTCGTTCTCAGCTGGCCGCCTGCCTTGTCCCTGTACACACCCCACTACTCGTCTTCCTTTCCTCCTCTCTTCTCTCAGCATCCTCACAGCATGGATGAGTAGATTACATATGCTTCCTTTCTGAATGAGTTCACTCGTAAATAATGGATTGATTTATTGTGTGTTTGTATGATTCTCAAGGATTTTCTCTCTCTCTTGTTGCAGTGTCACAGTAGTGCTTTGGTTTGTCTCAGAGGGAGCATTAAGGTAGGGTTAGATTAGAGCACAGAGAGAAGAAAAATACCCGAGACAGTTTGTGTGTAGCATTATATTAAAATGTAAACAATTTCAAACTTCTTGTCAAGCCAGTGTACGCTTTGTGTCAGCCCCAAGCTTGGATACATGGAACAAGTTGGATCAAGAAGGGCAAATGAATACACATGTCACAATGAGAGGCAGATACATACTATAATAAAAACCAGATATTTGCTGAAACAGCCATGAATAATATATGCATTATTTCCAGTTAAAGCATGGATTAGAGTTCATTCTTGCTTGCAGTTAGCAAATGAATTACAACAGCATTTACATATTGAAATTTACAAGAAAAACAAAAAGTAAATACATTCAACATTTCAATTTCCTATGAACATTTCCTTTTCCCCACAAACTTTAACTGGAAACATGTGCTGCCTGGCTTCCATAGGGTAACTGCATTAAACGTGCACTAAAAATGTGTTGAAAACTTAGATAAAATTAGAACTTGTATTCAACTGTCCATATATAGAAATCAGGGAACATATCAGTAGAGGAATGTTGTAACAGTGCCAGAGGCTAAGTGACAGACTCATAGCATAAGGTCACCCGCAGCTGTGTGCGACAGGGGCTGGATGTACTCAAAGAATGGGCAGCAGCCAAGGCTAAAGTCGACACAATTATGGAGCAATTACTGTAATGATCTCCAATGAAACCTGCTATGGCATTGTTAAGACCGGAACAAAAGGATGGGCGCTTCCAATTGTTCCAAAAGAATGTGTTTTTCAATGCCACAGGACAGCAATGGGGAAAGGCCAGAGTTGAGGAGGGAGCACACATTTGGAAGAGCTGTGAACAGGAAAAGGAAAGAACTATGACCTGCTCTTGAATTCATCCGTTGTAGCTTGCGTTTTTGTTTAACTACACACACTGAGACTTTGATGCAGTGTTGAGCAAAAGGGGCAGAAGGATCTAGAATCGGAGCGCTGGTGGGGGTTATTGGAAGATGAATGGTCTCTAAGATAAATGTATGCAGGCCAGAATGGTCCGACCCCCACTCCATACCGCCCACTACCATGACATCAGAACAGAAGGGGAAAACATCTCCTCTTTGTGGACCAGCCTAATTTAATTTGTACCTTCCAACGAGGGGTAAATATGTTTGAACTGTCTCGCTGAGCCCGCGGTGGCCCGATCAGGTTCTCACGGGAAACTGCTTGGAGCGGGATATCAAGTCTGCTGCATCACAACTTCACTTTCTAAACTAATCTAATTTCTGGGAGCTTCTTTCCTTTCAGTCCCCTCCCTCGCTCCATCTGTTGGTGTACTCCTCTCCTCTCGCGAGCCCGTCACTCCCTGCTGTCCGGACTTCGTGTCATTCCAGCTCCCGGCGTTCCCCCGGGATGATCTCTGTGACCTTCTCCCTGTCTTGCTGGAATTTGACGTCAAAGGTCTTGTTGCTAAGAATGGAGTTTTGTTTAGTAACAAATATGACCCTTTGCCTTTACTCATCCTTGTGCTCATTCCACAAGCACCATTCCACTACACTTTTCATCTCAGCTCTTTTGCCTTCTATTTGTCACATTCTCTTCTTCCTCTGCATCAATGGATCTTCCTTTCTCTGCCTTTCTGCCCCTTGGTTTTACCTCCCGTCTCTCCCTGGCTATCTCATGTATTATTTGAGTCTACAGGGGCTAAGGGTGGAAATGAAATATGGCGGCCAAGCCTCAATGGGCATGCTCATATTCTGTGTAATTACCTCGGGCTGAGAACTGGGGCTCGCTTCAGTATCTATAAATCTGTGCTTCTCCCTGGCCCCAGCCGCCTTCTGAAACCCTACCCAGGCAGGCTTTCGTGGTGAGACTGTGACCCTTGACCTTTCACACCACCAGGGCTGCTGGGAGTGCCCTGTGACCCCGGCTCTCTCAGAGTCTGCTCAGTCTGACCCCTACGAGCTTCATGACCCCCCAAGTCACAGCTGTGCCTGATCTGTCCTTAGGGGCCGCAGAAGAACATGTCCACTTTTTGTCTTAGTTTGAGTAGGTGTGCACACATAGAACATGTACTTTAGCCAGCTAGCGATAGTGCAGCTTCCTAAGTATATCCTCACCAATTTCACACATCTCTGCGTTATATTTAAGAATGCAAGAAGCTCAGTGGCGATTGAAGACACAGAAAAGGTGGTTACCAAAACAACACGCATCCTACCAGCCAGGCCGCAGCATGCAGACGGGGTCAGGCCACCTATTCATCATACGCACAAAGGTCAGAGACTCTTAATGTCCGTGTGTCTGTAAGCAATGCTAATGTCATCTGTTAAAAACATAACGTCAAACATGATTTATCACAAGCTATTGATCCTCAAAGATACATCCATTCCACAATTATGGCAAATGTATGGGAAATGCAGATGTGCAGTGACAGTGACGTTAAATAAGACACATGGGTATAGGTCATTCGGTGACCTATCATTGGTTAGAGTGCCTGTCCATTAGCTCTCCGTTTTTTATTTCCAAAACCGGTTTACAAGATAAGAGGTGCTCCCCATCTGACCATAGCTCTCTAGTGGGACTATTTCCCACTAATTTTGCACTCTGGGCACACATTCTGTTCCACTGTGGGCCTCTCGCTCTGGCCCTCTGAGCCCAGTCTCCGACCAGAGCAGGGCCCCAGTGACCTGCAGCTGTGTTTACTGTCAACACAGCCCCATGTTAAGACAGCTGGGTGAACTGGAGAAGGCCAGACGGTACAGAGCATGAGAGTGAGCACACAAAACAGTCAAACACAAGCTTTTAAGAAAATGAAAAGTTCCGCTCCTAACCTATATGCAGATTATCAAATATAACGACAAGTGAAAATGTAATGCACTTTTACTAACACAAACAAACAGTCCCAAAGATGTGTTTGCTGCTTTTTCGAAGTCCTGCTTTTGAATGGTGTTGATGGCATCATGCTTTTGCTGACAATCTTTAGGAAGGTAGTGCTCTACTCGGTTACACTCACGTAAGCGGAATGACAACATGCACCATTTAAAATCAATGATGTAATTCTCTACACAGAGACATAGCTATATTAAGACAACACATTTTCCACTTCAGGAAATAATACCAGGGACACTATTACAGCAGTCACATGCTTCAAAAATTGGGGTAGAGGGGATTTAGTATACTAATAGCATTTTAGTTTGATTAATTTGGAGTTGCGACTTGACAGGAGATGCTGGGGGCCCCCATGTTTTCAGACATGGTATCAGAGGTATCAGATATGTTCTACAAAAACAGTTCACTGCACCATCAAACTCATCGGGAAAGACTATTAACTCAATCCACAGCTTGTGCCATGACACAAACTTCATATCAGCATTCCACATGTTCCTGGAATCTGAGCCTTCATGGGAGCGTGCAAACACATCAGTACTTGTGGTGATGTGACTCTCCCCAGGAGTCCACTCGAGCCTGGGACAAGGGAAGCAGCAACATGAGAAATCCAAACCACAACCAATAAATACCACTTTGTTAAATTCTCAACAACTATCAACTGACCACATATACAATGGAACTAGCGGTAGCCAAGGCTGCAGCTCCTCGTTGGATTAGTAAAATTCTCCCAGTAGAGCACCCACCATCTGCATAATCTATCCCAGAGAATCCGCCCAAAGCAAGTTCACGGGAAGACATTGTGCTTCTAAAAGGTATTGACACCTCCTCATTGCTATCGACACCAGTTATCTGCGGTCGAGAAGCCTGTCCTGAGAGGTTATTGATATGCTGCCTTTAGTGTCATTGATGCTCTGGTCCATACACTGACAAGGCTCTGCACAACTGGTGACACTGGACTTACAGGGGACTTCAAGGTTACATTTTAAACATTTTTATTGCAATTCATGACAGACTAAAATGTTGCATGAGGATACTTCATTTATACCTCTTACACTTATATGTATGCATTAAAAAATACAAATATGGCACATTAATGGGATTGTCTTGAAAGTAATAGTGTCTCATATTAGCTGTATTTTATTAGAGGGACTCAAATTCAGGGCAGCAAGATTCAATGTAAAATTGCAGTGTCAATACTTTTAATTCGCAAAGCTACAAGTATGGTGATGATGATGATGGTGATCAACTGCAAACATCAAAATACATTGCCACATACATAGAAGTATAAAGTATAGACCATTACAAACATATTAGAAAACGCAAGAGTATTAGTTATTCGTAATCAGAGTGAAATTTCAATTTTTTCCACTAAATATTTTTTTATATACCCACCTATAGTTCATCCAGCTCCTCTATGGTATGGTTTCCTTGGAAACAGACCTTGTACATGATAAAAACACTCTGTATCAAAAGTGTGTTATTTTCTTTCCTTCCAATATCTCACTGTGTTCTCTCTTATTCTGTCTCTTTTTACCCTCTCCCTCCTTTCTTTCATTCACAGAAAGTCAAGCGGTGTGCAGAGCGATCAATATCATTAATCAACACAACTCAACAGCACTCAGCTCTGCGGGGAGAGATGAAGAGGCACGGGGGAATGTCAACATGCCGGCCTGGAGTAGTCTTAACCAATGATACATATCACACATTATATGGATGAGAGCTGGGCCGAGGAAGAGGAGAGACAGAGAGGGGCTGGAGAGGCAGTCAGACAGCCAGAGACAGATAACCCGGGACTGAGAGGAGTGCGCCGCTGCAGAGGTACCGGCTGGAGGGAGGGAGTCCATGAGCCAGGGAGACGGAGCTGAAGAGATAGAGAAGTTATTACTTGGTTGTCACCTACAGTCTAAAATCCCATATGACATCAGCAGTGAAGTGGTGACGCTGGTGGAGCCTTCATTTATCTGACTCACACTCTGTGGCGCCAGTACAGTCAACAAGTACAGTGACTAGTACAACAGTACTGCAACCAGGGGCAACAAAAGACTACTGCTACTCAACAGTATAAACCGATGGGATTATCAGGTATAAATATAATTGAGACAGGGCACAACATTCACACTGTACAATGCAATGTCTTTAATGGGACATGTAAGCCCCACAAACGTAATCCCCACAAACATAATAATCCCCACAAACGTAATAAAACTCGATGTAATAAACCCACAAACGTAATAAAACCCACAAATGTAATAACAATTCTCCACCACAAACGTAATAACCAAATGTCCCACAAATGTAATACCATTTGAGGGAGATTACAATACAATGTTTAATGGTGAATTATGAATGAATGGCTACCAATTATAATATAATAGAGACCATTATACATGTATATTACTATTATTGTTAATTTTATTTATTTATTTTATTTTATTTTATTTTTTTTTTTACAAAACATTTACATGACTTTAAATGCATTTGTATTATGTATTTAAATGTATTATTTTGAAAGTCTTGGTTAATCAGCAAAAAATCCTGAAAAAATGTATCAATGCACAACACAGGTGGGAATATGATGAAACTATATTTTAACTTTGACACTTTTACATTATTGTTGGTCTCAAAAGCATCCCTATAATTCTAATCTCAACACCAGAACAGAACAGGAGAAAATGGAAAAGGTGTTATTCAGATATGTTCATGATTCCAGATCTTTCTTCATTTACAAGAAATGAGATGGGAAATGTGTTCTGATTGTTAAAACAAAAAGCTCTCTTTTAATTAAATGTTTTACTATGAATTTAAAAATGTACAAATAAATAAAATGGGAGTTAGGCCTTATCTAATCCTTGAAACTCACTTCCCAAAAAAGTCTTTCACAGCACTTTAGGTTTGTCGAAAGTATCAAAAGACAGATACTAATCAATACTAAAACCAGTATCAAAAATAGATACTCAATTCAACAAGTATCGCCACTGAAAGAACATGACAATTTGACCTTTTTTGAGCAGTTTTAGAGAAATCCTGAACTTTACCAACACCAGAACAGAACCACACGGGAACTTAAAGAAAGCACCATTATTTTGTGCTGAAAATTACATTCATTCGAGTGATTTTCTTTTTTTTTGATCATTGTAGAATTGAAATTGGTATCGAGTATCAAGCCTTTTCCTAATTATCGAAATCAAGTTTGAAATTTTAGTATCATGACAACACTACAGCAGAGTGGCCAACAGCATGTGTCATCCACGCTCTGAACCACCCACTAGAATCGGAAAACAGATTCTTTATGTTGGGTTAAGTCAGTGCACGTCCAGCTGCTCTAAATATTTTAAGGATACTGATATCAGTGTCATGCTGCTGACTTATGCTAAGTTGCTCAGGGCTGTGGCCTAATGTAAATAGATGGTAGGTTCCTGGCAGTCAAGTCTCAACAATTCACATACTCTGTTCAGAGTACTTAACATTGACTTATCCAGACAGAGTTTGTGCTGTATAATTTGTGAGAAAATCTCAACTGAAAGAGAAGGGAGTTGCTGGTGTCCAAGCATTGGACTGAGATGTTTCCTTTGATGTAGTTTTCTTCATAAAGTGCAAGTGGCTCCAGCCAATATGTCACGAGGAGCTGTGCAGAGGTGCTGCGTGATCAGCGCAGCCTTAAAGTTAATATTATATATCGGCAATATTGGCCTAGCTAACTCCAGTCTTATGAAAGTGACTACGCGTGTATTGTCACTGAAATTTCATGTGTGTTTATTATGTGTTAAGTGCAAGTTGGTTTAGAGTAGTCTGTGTCTTCCTCAGTCGTCCAGGTAGAGGCTTGGATGAGCAGCGAAATGTCTTCACTCAATAACTTTTTGTCCAGTTGACAGATTTAATTTTTTCTTTTACTTTGGTTTAGAACATGCTTGTCAAGCTGTGGGTGAGAGTCCAAGCCTAAATTCCCTTAAATAATTAAATATGGACAGTTTTATGACAAAAACATAGATTTTTGGACAGTAATAGCAGTAGTGTACATAATAACACACATATATATATAATAACATTTTTAGAACTGTAACTAACAGATACTGTATTCCACTTTCAGGCTTGTGAATGTCTTTGTAAATGTCTTTCCCAAATACCCAAAGCAGTATGTACTGTTGTAGTAGCATCAAACTGTGAACTTACACTTCAGTGGTATTATATTGTAATACTATGATTCACCATTAAACATTGTATTACGTTTATGAGAAGTTATTACATTTGTGGGACATGTTTGCACTCACAGATCTAATAGTCTCCCACAAATGTAACTGGTATTTTGGTTATTATGTTTGTGTTGGAGAATTGTTATAACGTTTGTGGGAAATTATTACGTTTGTGGGTTTATTACATTGAGTTGTATTATGTTTGTGGGTCTTATTACGTTTGTGGGATTAAGGTGGGGCTAACAGGGCATATATTTTGTTTAGAATGCTATCTGTTCAGTCAATAATATTTATTGTAATATAATTGTAGAAACAGCACTAAGCATTTACAGGTCCTATATTACATGAAATTGATTCTTGTGAGCTTTACGCTGTTGTTACCTCATCAAAAACATACCTGGAGTTGTGTTTTGTTTCATTCACACATGTTTGAGTAACCCTTTATTATTAGCCTGTCTACATCTCCAAAGCTCAAAATGCTCTATTCCACCTTGTGATGTCGTGTAGTGGTAGTTTTGAAGTTAACAGCTGCCCTTTACCTTTTGTTCAGTAGAGATGGGCAATTCCGGGGCTGAAATTATCCAAATAATTCTACTGAAGGTGTATGGAGTTTAAAAACACAGTGGAGCACTTCCTGTGTTACCACATGACATCACAAGGTGGAAAAGTGTGTTTTCAGTTTGAGAGAAGAACTCAGCCTAAATATGCAGAGTTTTTGCGTTAAACATGTGTGAATGAAACAAAACACAACTCCTGGTATGTTTGTGATAAGGAAACAACATTATAACATAGATCTGAAAACAGGATAATATGGGCCCTTTAAGTAAGAACTGAATGTGGATGTGGGATATAGCACAGAGATAACTTCACTGGACATACCACACTCACAGAGAGAGGGAAGTTTTGTCCACATTTTCTTTCCCACCAGGGTCTGTATCATCTGTGTGTCAGATGAGGTTGTCTGAGGTAAAGACAGTTCTGTACAGTGTGGAAAATATTATTGTGTGGAATTCATATTATCATAATTTATAAATATATTGGGATACAAAGAATGACAATGTGACAATGTTTTTTTTATTTTACTGAAAGCAGAGATTTGAAAAAAATATTTAAAAACAGCTAATTAATTCAGTGTACATGCATTATATATAACTAGTGTAGGTGACTGTTGTATACTACGGTAATGGTAATGGCCTCTATAAGTTTGGAAAGCCTTTCCCATGAAGTCAAAATAAAAACGCTCCTCACCCACACACAGCTCATTATCTCCATCTTTACGGTAGGTTTAATGCAGAGTAAGTCAGCGCTCACTAGCTCTCCTCCCTCAGTGGAGT
>KN470578.1:146821-176752 GCA_000787095.1 Periophthalmodon schlosseri | reverse complement strand
CAGTGGATTGTGAGAGTGTAGGTAAGATAACTAGTGCACACTTGACAGCGGTTGTGGTCCTGTTCTGTGGGCCTAGGGTGGGAGGTTGAGTGGGAGGTTTGGTTTAACATGTCAGCCAGCTGTTGGCAGGAGGACTTGCCAGCTCGACTTACCACAAACCCGGAGTAGCGCTAAACAACTCCAACAACTTGAGGTAAAAGTTGATTCTCACTCAGATAATGGCTTGAAGCCAAGAACTGCTAGATGCAATTTACTTTTTGTTCAGGTTCATTGATTTTTAGAATGTCCATAATATTGTGGATAGCAAAACCAAGAATTCCACAAAATAAAATTAATTGAAGGCCCTATATTATGCTATCAGGACAAATGGTGAAATATATTCTTATGAAAACAAAACATCTAAGTATTTATGATGAGTGTTGCCCAGAGTTCATATTTTTCTTCTTTACGTAAAAATGTAATTATGAGATATTGCCATATTGAATTGTATAGGGGTCGCATACTTAACATACAATTTACTTAAAATGAGCTATTTGTTTTATCTGAGGACACTCTGAGTTATTCATTTTGTCATTTCATGCAGTAAAATATGTGTTCTTTAAAGGACTTCCGTAAACAAATATTAGTATATGGATTCAAATGTAATCCCACGTGTCTGTAACAAATATATCACAAATGTAATTCATTTTTAGTACTACAATACTCTGAAAAGGGCAGACTGTGTGGTTAGAATAGCTGAATGTAATTGGAATTCAAGCAACACCAAGTAATTTAGATGTTTGTTAAATACATTTAGTGTGTTTGGGTTTTAGAGAGTAATAGAGAGAGTGAAAGAGACAGAGTGAGAGTGAGTGAAAGAGAGAGAGAGTGTGTAAGAGAGAGAAAGAGACAGGGCGAGAGTGAGTGAAAGAGAGAGAGGGAGAGAGAGAGGAGAGAGAGAAAAAGAGAGAGAGAGAGAGAGAGAGAGAGAGAGAGAGAGAGAGAGAGAGAAAGAGAGAGGGGCAGACCATCAGCTGCTCCATGAGGAGGCAGATTATTTAAAGACTGATTGAGATGCCAGCGTCAGACGGATTGGGAGCGTGAAGGCAATCAGTGCGAGATAAGGAGCTGTTACCTGAAGACGCAGCAGTGTGCTTGTTGGTGGGGTAGTCCTCCCTGCACTGTCTGATAACAGCCTACTTTTAATGACCAGTGAAAGCTGGCAGGAGACGGACACTAAACAGATCAAGCTCTCCTCCCTCCGGCTGCGCCTGGCTCTGCTCACTAGATACACAAGCCCTCTTTTACACATCCATCCTTCTGCAGTATCTCTACATCCTGCCATTCCACCAGACACCTATCTTGCATGCACAGCTATAAGCATCATGGCAACATGCACTGGAGCCATAACGTACTGTAACATGCACTACGGGTGAACAGCCCCATGCCGTGGATACATATTCATACAACAAAGCCGTCACTGTGAAACAATGCTTACAGTGCTGGCATTAAACACAAACAGCATTCAAACTTACAACACATTCACTCACACAAGAGCCTTCTTGTGGTTAGGTAGGCACCTCTTGTGTTTGTGTCTTGGTGGATTAGCGGGTGCCAGGGATTCTCCTGTAGGGCATACATGTGCCGCTCGCAGATACAAGAAGCTGTTTGACTCTAATGTAATTATGGTACTTGGGCCCCACAACAAGGTCGCTCTTTCCCACCACTTGCTCCCACCTTTAGCTTGTCAGCTGAAAGCATGTTGAACAGTCCTGTTGTCTCCCTGTGCTCCAGTCACACCTCTGCCTTTGTACATGTGCCCTCTGCTTACACAGTGCAGCTGATTGGCTGTCAGAGGTCAGTCAATGAGCAGCGTGGCCTGTCCTCCTTGTTGACCTGTGTCCATCCACAGCATGACACACCTTTGCCAAAGTCTGAGCACCAGGTATGAGCCAAGAGCCTCTTTACACACTTGAATAGTGGCATGCTAATTCACACTCTTGTTCACATAGTGGCACATAGTGGATTATACATCTAGCCACTGCCAAGTGCAAATCCCTCACATTTCTGCCACCTTTTCTTCTTCCTTTTCTCTGCCTGTGTCTTAGTCTTTCCCTGCCCATCGCCCCCACATCCTAACTCTGTCTTTGTAAAATACACTTCGACATCAAAGTGGCAGAAATATTAATCCAACCCAAGTATCTGCTCCGAGTGTAGGGATCAAGAGCCAGGTCGAGGAGAGGTGGAGGGGTAAAGACTTTGGAGAGGGAAAAGAGAAAAGCTGATGACACTAAAATAGAGAGCTGATTGGGGAGCTGCAGATGTGACACACTGCGGCTTTTTGCCTACTACCAGACAGTCTATCATTAAACATTGAGGAGAAATGTACTTTTGCTTCACAACGAGAATGTCCTGGGTTTTGCTGATAAAAAAGGAACAAAAAACGTGTACGCGTCTAAACAAGACTAACCCTCTAAAATCAGAACTCCATACACACTGGATTTGCATGAGCTGTCAGCGAGCCCTAAACGTAAAGTAACAGCACACTTAACCCCAGGGAGAACACATGCTCAGCCCATGTGCCGAACCACCATTACGGCCAGTGTCAGAATGCTGCGGGCCCCTCCCACTTTCCTCGTCAGCAGCACTGACCTTGTGTAAACACGGGTAATACTGCTCAGATGTGCTCTAATTGCAGTGCGTGTGGTACTTATGTGCATGTGTGGAGATGTTTGGCAAATTGTGGGCTGTGCACCAACAGGCGCTAATGTGTACAAACCAGCACTGAGGTAATGAGGGTCAGGACTGCAGTGTGCTCCAGCCCTGCTCCGAGGTCATGGAGAAATGCACTTCACAGCTTTTAATCATCAGACTTTAGCTTAATTGTAATATGGGATATGCTGCAAAATGATACAGGTACATGTTCATTAAGAGGTATGTTGTGAACAGCTCAGTTTGAAAAGTGCAGCTATTAAAATTCACAACATTCCAGTCTATTTCCAGTCTATAAGTTAGGTTTTTGAGTTAAAATGAGTGATCTATCCAGCCACAAGTAGTCAAAGCGAGTATATTTGTATGCAGAAGTTTTTATTTAGGAAAGCCATCATAGAGAAAATGCTGGTCTAATCAATATCCAAATGAATGCACACAAGGAGTTACGTGATTCACCGAGGCCATCCCAGAAAGAAAACTCAGAAGTTTAAATATAATGACGGAAAAAAAATTACAAAGGAATTCACAAATCAGTTTTAGAGTTATGAAATTACATTACCAACAAGGCAAAGTGTATTTGTATAGTACAATTACACAAAGTAATTCAAAGCGCTTTACAGAATAAGAAAGACATTAAAATCACAATACAAACAAATCAAAACACAGATAATCATAGAATAAAAACCTTTCAGTCATATGCACAGCTAAACAGAACTGTAAACATTGTCAAAGTAGAGTCACATCTTCAAGAAGACTGTTCCAGGTTTTAGCTGCATAAAACTGAAATGCTGATTCCCCATGTTTAGTCCTGACTCTGGGCACCAGCAGGAGGCCGGTCCCTGAATTTTCTCTTTAGATTTAAATGCAATACAATACAATGCATATATATATAAAAATACAAAGACATATTACCAAACCAAAAATGTTATCTCTTTATCCACAACTTCCCCAAGAAAATCACAAGGAAATCGCTCTCTCACTGTCAACACAAACACAATTAATAAAACAAATTTGACCAATTCAAAAATGGGAAAAAATATGTATTTGTTTTTATTGGAATTGCTTCATCGGATTAGTGAGATCCACAACAAGTGTACACAACGTGGTGCCAGTGAAGCTTCAAGGCATAAAAATCCAGACTGAAAAGAAGAGGACAAACAGATCCCTGCAAGACAAACACTGGCTCTATGGTCAAACAACAAAACAAAGTGCTTGATTAGCGCTACTTTTGAGATTAGATTAGATTTGGTAATTTGTGTTTCTCCCCCAAATTTACATTGTAATTAGGTTGTTGTCTTTGTTTTATAGAACATCATGCACTTAAGAATATTATGCATTAGCACTCACAATGGCAACCAATGCTACCTGGAACAAAATGTCAAAAAATTAAATTGGGAATGTAATAGTTTTTCTTTTCAAAACATTTTGAAACAATTTGTAATCTTTTATAAACCGTCAAATTTCATGTTTAATAAATTCCATGCAAAGTAAACACAGATCTGAGTGGATGTTCTTGGGGCCGTATCAAATGCATGGGAACAGATCCTCGGCAGAGAAATGTGACACAACAGGAAATAGCTTTACAGATTTGACTTGTGGGCTAGAGGGGCCAATAACTGTCATTTTAGTTTAAGCATGTGCGTGGCTCTCCGTGTCTGGTCAGTAACTTGTTTGGGGTTTTCTCTCTATTAAAATTCCACTTTGTCAGTAAATAAAATCTTCTGTGGGTCGGCTGCTTGGCGTGTGTGTTAGTAGAAGGTAAATGGGCTGCATGAGGCCTATTAGTACCGAGGTGGGTTAACTGTGTAGGCTCTACTCTTTCAGCACCCTTTACTGCTTCTGGCATTTATTGGAGTTTCTGTCCTGCAGTTATTCTTTACAAGGATTTATGCCACAAGTAACTGACCATGAATGTGACCCTGGAAAAATATATACATGTTGATATTATATTCATTTGATTATAGTAAGTGTAATAATTATAGTAATCATATAGTAAGTCATTATTGTAACAAACCTGCTCATTCTTTCATTCAGGATCACACAGCAAAATAGTTGCATTACGATTTTGGGTGTTTTATGCTGGATGCCCCTGTTAACCATGTAACACGAACAGAAGACAGTTTTATTATTATATATTTTTACAAGAAAAATACAAACTTAAAAATAAATGCCTGGGTTCTACTCATTATATGCTACGTATTGTACAAATAGAAAGTGCGAGTTTCTTGGTCTCTCATTGTGATTCTGCTCATGTGTGAACGTGTGAAAAAACGATATGGAAAAAAAGCCAAAGCCAGGAAAAACAAACAGTTGTGGATGAGAAGCAGGCGGAAGCCCGTAAAGCCTGGTGACCGGGGTCAGCTCTCTCAGATACACATCGCTAAGAGGAGCTATAAAAGTTCAAGAGGAGCTGTCTCTGTCGATCCAGAGAAAATAAAGCCAAGCCTGACTATACAAGGACATCAGCATGGAACACACGAGGCCTGCACTGAGCAACAACAAGCAGCAAGGACGAAATCTACATCCCTCATTCAAGGGCACATGTGTATGTCTTACGCACAAGAACATTATTCATCCAATACATGCACTTGATGAGTGGCACAAACTGCTTTACCGAGCAACTGCTGTGGAGTTTTACAACATCTCTAAAAAGTCACACAAGAGGTTAACAAATGCATTGCTTGTGTGTGTGTGTCTGTGGAGGACAGGACTTTGGGGTGCGCAGTAAAGCCCATACATTGCAGAAATCTTCCACACACCCCCTCATAAGAACGCATGGGGACTTCCTTGTGCAGCAGCATAAATAACTAACAACACAGGCTGTTCATCATCACTTATTGGTGTATGTACATGCCGGAGGTTTGCCGGAACATGATTGGTTGGTGCATTCATCAATCTGATAGTGATCAGTCCCATATAGGGGAGATTAATCATTAGCTCTGCAGGGGCAAATGCATGGCACGGCAGATAGTGATTATTGATGGGTTAATCCCAACTCCATGGCTTTGCATTCAGGCAACAGCCTCAGGGTCTATCATGCTAAATTTTTTAATCGCTTTCGTATTAAGGTATTAGGGTATGTTGGTAATATGCAGACTTAGTAATGTTGCTGTGGGAAAATTAGACCCATTATAGTTAATGCACCATATTCATATCAATATCAGTGGAGTTACCTGTAGCAGATTACCAATTTTCAATTTCTTCACAGTAGGAAATGGAATAAATCATTTTATGGTTGGAAATAAACTTGTATATGTTCCAAGTTTTCCATATTTCTTGTCTTTCTTTCGACATCCTATCTCCCGATTCTCTCCCATGCTCTCCTCAGCAGTGATGTTTTGCAGAAGTGCTTTTAAAAGCCCCAGAGGGTAAATAGTGCTCCAAAAGTAAACAGAAATGAGCTGACCTTGCCAGAGTTTTGGCTCATGACAGCAGAGCTGCTTTAAGACTTCAAGCAGCAAGGGTCACCACTATAAACAAATCCATTCCAATGCCAGAGATACATAGACAAAGAGAGAAAGCAAACAGGTCACGGCAAAAACACAATTAATGAGAAATGTGAACCAGAACAGAAGCAGGCTTCTGAGAGAGGAGAATCAGACACATGTTCCATGGCACAGGAGAACCGTGAGATGAAGAAATAACATTAAGTAGCGTCTGAAAAATTCCTCACAAATATATTTAAAGCCGGATGTGAGTCATCTCACCTGACATCTGTTCTTGTTTAAGTCCAAAAGTCAAAGGTCACGGCTCTTCTGAACTGACAGTCTTTGAGCCGGCACACCATGGATTCAGAACACCTTATATGTAGATATATGACAAGGTGTGGATGTGCTCACCATGACGACAAAAAGCATGAACTCCTAAGGCCACAAATATATAAATAACACCAGGCAGTTTTTCCTTCTGGTTTCCAAACCCGGAACCTTCTGCCACCATGCTGCCATGAAGTCTCATAATTTAATTAAATTCATCCAATTTATTTCAGGTTTTTCTACTAATAGAAATGGTGTGGGATGATGTGACTTGAAAATAATGCTGCTTAAGTTTTAGATTCAGAAAGCGTCTTTCCACTGTGTGGGTCACAGGGACAATATGGACATCAGTAGTTGTCAGGGCTGTGACAGTGATTAATGGTGCTTTATGCACACTGATAATACAGAGATGAACTTATTGTATCAGACACATGTATAATATTACAGCCTGCATTTAAAGGTGTCCTAGCTGGCATCTAAAAGGCAGAACTCCCAGGTGCTTTTCCACCTGTTCTGCAGTCCTGTGAGGATGCTCTGCTCTCAGTCCTCTATGGCCTGGTTTGGGGCACTATACAAAGTGCGCTGTGTGTTTCCTCAGGGCAGTGTTTGTCATGTCAGAGAATCTTGTTATATACTCCATGTTCCACAGCCCAGTGATAAGTCATTGTTATAGCGGGCCAACCTGGCAACCCAGTGATAAGGGAGCCATGTTCAATCACTACGCCAGCTAATATTTCAAATTCCATATTGTTTGCCCGCGGTCCAAGTTCCACAATTCTTTCCGGCTATACACTTACATTTACACTGTTTCACACACAGTACCTACACCACATCACTGCAAGACTGGGTAAGGTATATATACTCAATACAAATACAAATACAATATATGAATGCACAAAACTTTCTGGAGGTGGCATGTCACCTGCCTAATTCCAATGAAATAGAAAAAACAAACTTCAGAACATTCTCCATGGAGATGTATACATTTTTTGCCATACTGTGGAATATCATAGCCAGAGTCAGGTTTGTGGAGATGCAAGCCCTCTAAGGAAGGACACATGCTAAACAGGAAAACATAGAGTGGGGCTTAAAATAATTAAATAAAAACAATGTGTTTTTTGTGTTGAAATATGAAAACTGCAATTTTGCTTAAGACTAAACTTTTAATTGAAACTACATCTTTAATGAAAGCAACCACCTGATACAGCTCGAACTCCTTCAAACGTGGGTCTGCTGCATTGTATCAACAGTGTCCTCCAAACTTCTCCCAAGCCTTCTTCGTCTGCCTCTGTCTCATAAAAAAAGAAAAAAAACAAACTTGATGGGTTCAGCTCAAGAAGGCAATGGCTCCTGCAGCTATGTTTATACAGCTTTAAGAGAAGGCAGTTTAGCAGGTGCATGGCGCTGTAAGTACAACCGCAATCCACAGCTAAGAGGATTAAAAGCCAGGATGATATCTTTCTAGTAAATAACGTTCTCTGGAAAGAAAATACAGCAATAATGGAGCGCTTCTTCTCATTCCCCAGACTTCATCCTCTTTGCATTGGAAGACAAAAAGTAGCAAGAAGGAGGGAGAGAATGAGTTTATATGAGCTGGGCAAAAAACAGGTGTTAAGCCTCTCCAAACTGGCCCGGGTAATGGGGCGCCAGCGGATAAACAGCACACTGGTCGATATATTTGCCTCCTTCTCCTCCATAATCCAAAACAGCATTACTAAAAGCGTATGCATTATAAGCATCTCAACTATATAGTGACTTCTTACACATTCAGAGGGAGAGCTGAGCTGAGCTGTAATGCCTTCCAAACTGGCAGCGATAGGGTACTCGGAGCTAAAGCAAATGGAGATGAATCATTGAAGGTTGAATTTCTATCGTCTGAATGAATTCTTGTATCATTATAGGAGCTTTTCCCCCCAAAAAAGTTGTTTAAGAGTGACATTTTTTATGTCTTAAAGATCTCCTGTCATTACAGCCTGGTTTTAAGTTTTGAAACAGAGCATAGCTAAGATTAGACGGCAGATGAAACAACACTTAAAAATAATAATAAATAATACTTTATGGACTATTTTACATTTATTGCTATACAATTCTTAATGCATTTGTGTACATTAAATATATTATAAGGCAAAAACATTTAATGCTTTGGTTTTAGAGAAAAAATTGAATGTTTACCTTTTTAGATCAATGGGTAATGTATGAACAACTTGACTGGAAACTAAATGAAACATTCTGATGAAAGATTTTGCTTTGAGGTGCTGACTACCTGGGGGTCCCTCTCCCCTTTGGCCATTCACCACGAGCACAGAAGTGGATGTTTACACCTGCTAGGCCCCAGTCAAAGCCTGGGGGTGGAGTTATCGACCTGCCCACTCTCTCCTCCCTGCTCCTCCCTCTCCTCAAGGAAACAATCAGCCTGTTACAGGGCATCAATGGCTCTCCCAGCTGGAGTTTCTCTTCGCTTATTGAGTGCAGCCGGGAAGCAACCGCGGCAACTCGCTGTGCCATGGTGTGTGTGAGTATGCAATGTTGTGGTGTTCAAAATACACTCCAGGAGACCAAGTGGATGGGTGGGGCCACGGACTCTTTTCCAGCTCATATCGCACAATGTGGACAATTCTGTTGCTAACTGAAGTGGAGCGAGAAGGAGGGTAAAGTCCTGGCCCTTGAGTGGCTATGAGGCCCTAGATCAGTGACCCGGTGGGGACAATAGGCCCTCACACAGAAGCCGATCTCTGCACTAACCCTCCAACACAACTAAGTTAATCCCTCTGAGCCGCCGGCCTTACTCTGAGTTCTGAAGCACTGAGTTATCCTAATTAGGTACAAAGAAAAGGGCATGTTTCAAGTAGCAGCCAATCAGCAGCAGAGCAACACTTCACTACAATGTTGTCAGTGTGGTGATTTGTAATTATTATGTGTAGGGTTTACTCCTGGGAATGGGCATCACTCCTTTTACGTACGAAGCAATAGCAGCACAGCGACATGTTAAAAAATGCTCAAAATATAAAGGTTTTCAGATCAAATTAGCTAAGTTGATTGAACTGGAAAATTTGAGAGAGTCAAGTAATGTCTAGCTTGTGCTGTTACTGGCCTGCAAGGAACAATACAAAACTGGTGAGAGGTGACACAGGTGGCGAGTGAAGTCAGTCCAATATAACAGAAAAAAAAGGTTGTATATTGGGCCTCCCATAGAAAAGGCAAACGACTGGAGAGATAGAAATGACCTTATGTCAGATTGGTGCATCAAAATTGTATATGTTGTATATATTTTGTACTACCAAAAAACTACATTTTGAAGTAGCTTATGTGCCTCAACACAAACTCCCACAATGTATAAAAAGTGAAAATTAATGAGAAAAGCATTTCAGCCAAAGAAACAATAATCTTTTCAAATCCATAGAGAGCCATTACAAGACGTCAGAACCTTTGCCAGCGGGGAGACTGCTTGTACCAAGAGATCAGCACTTCTCTTCTCTCGCCAAATGAGAATATTCAAAACAGACACTTTTTTTCAGTTTTCAAGTCAAGAAATTATTCTGCACAAAAATAAAAAAATATATATATTTGATAAGCTTGTGTGTCTCTTTACAACTCACTTAGTGCCATGTGTTATTAAGAAGATAACTTTCTTAAAGAGGGGGTATTATGCAAAATAGATTTTTTGGAGCTTTCTACCATGTTATAACATTGTTCCCTCATCGAAAATCTAGGGATCTAGGGATCTCTCCCGAGTCCTACTCAAACCCTCCTTACGGTTGCTTAGCCCACAAGCCTCCAAGCTCCCACACGACAGTTCTCCGTAAATATACAAGAGCAGGATGCAAAACTGTCCAACAACTTGACAAACCTGATGCGGTGTGCAGCAGTTTCATTAGAGGGATGCACATTGATTGTATTGCAATAGCTTTCTGAAGGGGGTGTGACTTAATGTGGGGAGCAAAGGAAGGGGAGACTCAGAGCTTAAAAAACGAAAGTGAAACTTGTAACACATGTTAATGTGCTGTTTTCGGCAAATATAGCAATTAAAAAAAAAAAAAAAAAAAAAAAAAGGAAAAAAATGTGCTGTTTTCGGCAAATATAAGAAATTAAAAAAAAAAAAAAAAAAAAAAAAAAGGTAACATGGTGATCTAAATGTGTTATGTGTTAACAGTTAATACCCCATAGAAGTAAAATACCCCCTCTTTAAGGTGTCTTATCAAATTACATATCCATTGATATTTCTCATCAATGGATTTCAGGGAATAAAGCCATTTCTTTGGATTTCTAAAGAGGTCACCTGTCAGTAAGTGTGTCTTTGCACTTGCTTGTTAACATTTATCAATAATTCTTCTGGATCAATGTTAATGCTTGCTTCAGATTAGCTTTGTAAAAACACAACAAAGTGTAGCCTTTCTACCCCTCTGCTGCGCCCTCTTAGCCCTCTCCTTCCACGTCTTTACCTTCACCACTGACACTGTGCAGCGCTTTTATCCCAAAGGTTTCAAAGGTTCTCCTCTCTCTGAATACAAAACACTGGTGCCGCTTGAACTTTTGATGGTGGCTGAAAAGCAAAAGAAAGTCAGAAACCCCTCTCTATAAAGACATCACAGCCAGGGTTCAGGTGTAGTTCACCTGAGCTCTATCCATATTCAAAGGGTTTGCTACAGCACTCTCACCCTGCAGCCACTTTCTCCTGGAAAGCTGTTGCTACTAAGGACAGAAAGCTCCATTCAAAGACAGGACTCATAAACACATGACAGGAGTGCTCAGCGCAAGGCCTCCTGAAGACGGGTCAGGAAGGGGGCTTAAACTGGACAACCCAGAGAAGGCCCACCGGCTCTGCTGCCACTGACAAATCAAACTAATCACCTCTCCACTCTCCTGGTGTTAACTACAGATGTGAGAAGGCCGGAGATCAAAGCAGCACCACTGGTCATATGTGAATCTATGTGTGTTTCTTAACATCCAGCACAGCATGTCAGATGAGTGGCAAAGGGACATTGGCAAGTAGAGAGCCTATAGATAAGCCATTGATTATGGTTTCCCACATACTTTAATCAGGCTGAGCTGACACTCCAGCACAGTCACAGAAGGACACCCCATTGTCTTGGAGATAGAAACAGAGTTTAGGGGGTCCATATGCCACACTAATTGTTTATTGACTGTTCACAGCAAGAAGAAAGATAATTAGGGTCATTAACTAGTGTAACTAAGCAGGCACAAGTTGTCAATTTCAGATCCCACTAGGCTCGTTGAGTCTATTGTAACAAGCTGTAGAATAACTGGTGGCTTTCCATGGGAAAACAGCTGGGGAAAGCACGGAAACACTTCCTCTGTGTTTTTATTATTCCTCCGCCTCCTCTCACTCATTCTGTTTGTGTTTATTTTTCCTCCCACGGATCGGGTCATATACTTTCCCTCATCGGCCATCATGGACGGTTTGTCTGGCTGTACTCCTTAGTGATGTTGTTTTATAAGATACTGACACAAAGACGCATACAAACTATGTAACAGCACTGGATATGTGTGCACTAATTACATTATTCAAAACGAAATACAACAAATCATTCATCTTAAATTCCACGGTTTTCTTGATAATCACATTTCACATAATATAATAAGGACTTTAGGACCTTACTTGTGTTTGCATGGAGATTCTGTCATACACTGATAATTCTGTCTGCAGAAAATAAAATGTCCAGTCACTGTAAAAAGTAGAATTAGAATTCCTCGAAACAATGGCCCTTGTTTTGTTCACAAAGCTAAAAGTTAAAACTGTCCTTTTTGTATATTGCTACATCCAGTTTTTTCATTTATTTAGACTTGTGTTTTTGTCTGTAGCTCACAATGAGAAGAACTTTGGCTTCAAAAGATGGTAAAAATATGTCCTGAAGGTGTACTTTTTTTTAATAAAACACAGAGTGTGTTTGGATTTTCACTGGTGGAATTTGTATTAAGCGGGTGTCGAGAAGGTGTTGAAAGGGTACAAGGGAGACTGGCCTTTGCAAGGACGCCTGTGGGGTCCTGAGGCTTGGAGCATGTGGGCAAAACCATCAGTTACTCCCAGATGTTATCAGGTCAGTACAGCAGCTCTGCCTGGGCTCTCAGGGGACACACAAACACACAGCTGGGGAAGGCATTAGGACACGCAATATGAACCACCACCAGAAGGAAAGGGCTACAGGGGATTTGCTCTCCCAGTGTCAAGTGTAGAGCTCAGACTAAATATGTGGGTGAGTGAGAGGACACAAATACCATGGCTCACATCAGTTATGTTGCTCTTAGTTAATCTATACTACATAATATACCGCTTCTTAAACATAAACAAACTCAGCAGTACATTTGAAGCACATACCTTCCTCTGTGGGTCAGGGAGCCGTGGATTTGCATATCAGCAAAGGCAATCAATGGCAGACGGGCCTATTGTTGTGGACTGTCAGAGAGCGCCGGGGCTGCAGGCCTGGAGCCCCCGTGTCAAAAGTGCTTATTTGGGGTGCCACTCGGACATGACAGGGCCTCAAGGACAGGGGCGAAGGGTTAAACTGCTAACAACATTAAATGTCACCCTGACCCCGCTTAACTATGAAAGACATGCAAAGTGGCTTACACCAACACTGTCACCACGGTTACAAGATATATTACACAACTTAACAAAACTGGACGTATTCAACGCTGTAACGGGATCTGCCGGGGACAAATTTGGTTGTATGGGTAAACCTCTGAATAAAAGCGTTTTTCATGGTATTTAAAATTTTCTATTTCAATCCAACAACTATAATTTACATGATTTATAGGAAGATAGTTTTATGATATTTTGGATATAACATATAACTCTTTAGTAAATTTCATAACTTATGGTTTACAACAAACATTCGTGAAGCAACTGACAAAGTGTTTACTAACGTGGCTCCCTGCTCTTTCTCCCTTTCCTAATTCTTAAATCATGCTTCATATTCAAAGTGGGCCTTTTCATCCATTATGGATCAATACCATATTTGATTTTGTTTGTTCTGTGCCAAGTGTCAATGTGCACAAGTCAAGGGAAAGCAGCCCTTTGTTTCATCCCCGTTAATAAACACTAAAGCCTTGAATATTTCATCTTGTGCACCCGGGGACCTTCCAGACGTCACTGGATTCAACATCCGGTTGTGAGCGCCTCATTCTCTCTGTCTCGTCTGTCTTTTGGGTGAGCAAGATCGTGTTCTCTAACTTATTTAACAAGAGTTCATTCTCTTGAAAGCAAATCTACCCGCAGGACCGACCAAGACTTTGACTCCGACTTTGAGATAACTATTAATAAATTAAGTATTCTGTCACAATCTGAAGAAACCATTCAATTATTCACCAATTGCAATGCACACTTCCACCAACCCTGTTTCATACGGGCAATGATTTTTTAAACCATTTTACTTTAGGTAATTAAAGCAGTAAATCTCAATGCCAGGCGTATAACAGCCTTAACACAGTCTATGGTTGATTTTTACAATGGCAAAGAAAACACTCTGTGTCATGGTGAAGCCGGCGTTAATCGACAGCTCCGGGTATGAATATGCATGCAGCGGTTTAGTTAACATCTCTTATCAGGATTGAAATCACTCATTTATTGACAATCTTTCAGCAGTGGGGAAGGATGGGGAGGAGCGGGTGAGGCGGCGGGGAAAGAAATAGCAACATAATGAAAGGCTAAGTGTTGGAGCGGGTGGGAGAGAGAGAGTGCATGCGTGTTAGATAGAGATACGGATAGGGAGATCAGTTTGCCACAGTGAGACTATCCTCTGGCTCTATTTCACCCAATTTGGGGATACCAAATTAATTTAGAAAACATGCATCTTTCTGTGGGTCGTTGGTTCTCACACCCTCATCATTGGCTCCCTGCAGATGAAGACTCCATGTGCTCGCAGCTCCTCTGCCATATGTCTCAGCTGAGAGAAAAGTGCCTCTTAGGGGTTTTCTCACACTGTTTTTTTCTTCTCCAGTCACACAGCCTGCCCCTGGTCCCAGCGCTAACCCAATTAACAGGACGCCTATGGCTCCCCTAGGTCAGATAAAGAGAACCCCCTCCACGTGCTACCATGCATTGTCACTGTACTCTCTGCTGCCCCCTGTGACCCCGCTCAACCTTACAAAGACAACAGCTGCTTACCATCTACTTTCACTGATATGAACAATGATGACAATGGTGGAGCACGGATAATGACAGTGCATACACATTCCATGCATTGAAATTCTTCCTCCATAACACATAATTAAAAAAAGAGACAAGTCAGGCATACAATTATCCTTATGAAGAAAGAGGTACAATGTCTTCACCAGTGGTTATGGCGATAGGTCAGGTATAATTACAGCCCTGAAGTCAGCCAATGGTTGACCAATAGATCCTTGTGAAAGAAAGAGCACAGGCCGAGGAAACAGAATGACTTCTAAGGCCACAAACACATCAATCACCCGACAGCCCATCCTCCCTCCCCCCCGACTTTCCCTCTGCGGCCCTCTCTCTCTTTGTCACACATTCACACACACACACACAGACACAAGCGTACACACACACACACCTCCAACCCCGGCTGTCTCAATTAACCCATGGTTAATCTTGGACCTCCCGTAGCAACTTCTAAAAGGGATCCGGGTAGAACAGGAGATGCTATCTGCCAGGAAGATTACAGTGCGACAGGCAGATCAAAGAGGGCTGGACTTTGGGCCCCAGCGATTAGCAGTAATTAAATAAAGTATGTCTGTTTAAACTTCATTAGCAGCTGGGCGTTTGCTCCACCAGAGTGGGCACAACTCAACCATCCTTAATTAAAAGATAATCCAGGGGAATCGGCCCCTAATCTCCTTCCAAAATATGCTCAAGTCTCTCTCCGTGATGGTGGGTTTTCAGTGCAGTGGTGCTATAGAAGAGGCCTGTGGGTGGAGGTGAGCACGAAACTTTCACTGCCCTGAACAGTGGCTAGCAGAAGGTTCTCTTGTCTCTCCACTCTGTCCCGCCGACCTGAGAGGAGCAAAGTGGAAAAAACCTGCCCAGATAACATCAATTTAGCATGCTATTATCTCCAATGGTGGAAAACTACACTCCGGCAAAGTCTGACATAAATCTTGGAGAGCTGGGGGGACATTGAATATGCATGAGCTGAAACAGATATGACACTGCTGGCACATTAATATTCTTGTCACTGGAGGTTTTCAAACTTTCAAGTCGATGACTTGAGCGAATCCAGTCTGGAGTTTCCATAAAACAGGGCAAAAGAATATTATACATAATTAAAGACCTACAAGCTTCTGAACTCTGAGGGCGAAGCAAGAGAAAGGGAAAACCAGAAATGTGTTGCTGTAGATTTCACAGAATTTAGATGAATCCACAGTTTGAATAAGGGTGAGAGTATATGACTGTATAGATCAAATGCATTCTCTATCCGTGTCAGTGTCTTGAGATTCAGGGGCAAAGAGCATTTGCAGAGCACATGAGTGTTTTGTAAAATATAATGGGCAAAAGAATTTTTTTTAAGAATCTGCACACTTATTATAAATATTAAACTCATTGAGAAGAGAACTAATATGGTTACAGTTCTGCTTTGTTGTAAAAATAAGCAGATACTGATCCATAAGTTGTGGCAGTTATGCAGTCCTCAGGCTAGAAATCTATGACCCCTTAACTATGTCAATCAAAACGCAAATGAACCTACGACCTTCCATGATGGCCCAGGTTTGTCTATTTGTGAGTTTTGTTATTATTACTCAATGCAGTCAAACATATTTCTAATTTGTATTTATCTAAATTGTAATATTATAATGAACAATTTCCACTTTTACGCTGCTTCACATGTTGTTTACTTACAGCGCCAACCTCTCAAAACAGAAAAATAATTCTCAGTACTACACACATTCACAGAAAGAGCCACCCTTAGCTGTTCTTGTCCCAGATTACCTTGGGTTCATTCGAGGGAAGACACACAATATGACCCATCTTCCACTAAATCCCTTATTAAACTCATATGTGCAGTCATTTTGGAAAACAAGATATTCTTAGAACCTTTTGCTTCGGTCAGACCACAGAATTGAAAAAAGACACACTACTTTTATATTGTTAGAATGATCTGACATGCTTTGGGTCTGACCTAAGAGATGGGGAGAGAGATAGATGGCCCATTGATCCAAAGCAGGTTTTTGTGACCAAGGAAAGGACTGCAGGGCCTGGTGGCAGAGCTGTGATCCAGGCCGCAGTCTCCCTGGGTTGCCAGATAGACAGAAGAAGAGGAGACTAAGCAAAAATGACAATGCCACAAGTGCTACAAGTGACAAGCGTGTAATGTAGAGACAACATCAAACATTACTGACTGTATTTAAAGTGGAGATGATAAATACATATATTCTGGGAGCGAACACAAATGACTATGTGGCACAGGGCAAAGAATCTGCTGAACAAATGATGAGACATAGTCAAGAAAAACACATTTAAAGCATTAGTTGACCAAACTTTGATCAAAATTTGATTTGTTGTACATAATTTTAATATAGTTAGGCTAAACAACTTTGGTTTGGTTAAAATAAAATGCACCCTGACCACTAGTTCTTTTAAAAAATGGATACTCAGACACAAATCAATACTAAAGCTAGTGTTGAAACTAGATTCTCAGTTTGATAAGAAAAAAATCACACATTTGGACCTCTCCTAAACAGTTTTAGAATGATCTTAATCTGTACCAGAACCACACGATAAGAAACTACTATTTTGTGTTGAGAGTAAGATTCTGTTGTCTAAACAAATATTGTTTTAATTATTGAAGTGTGGGCATTGGTATTGAGTTTTTTCCTTAATTAAACATTTACAAAAATGCAATGGATTGTGTGTGATATTGCTTAATGTTAGTTAAGCAATATCACCCAAATTAACATGAAATAAGAAATATCTATGAATCTGATCTCCATCTACTGATACTGTATAGCAAGCCATGTAAAGTTTGGCGTGTCTTTTTCTTTTTTTCCTTCAGTCCAAATAATACAATAGATTCCAGGCTCTAGTCGGGACATAAATTATACAATGCATGCTGTAAAAAGGCACTGTGTAGGAGTGTATGCACAGTAATGCATTAGTATAAAAGGTGGCAGTTAATCACATGCTGCCACACCACAGTACAGTAACATATATTCAATATAATGAATAAGCCTGTGATGTTGAATTGACATGTAATACACCTCTTTCAATTGAGTTACAAAGCTGTCACCCCTCATTGTGCTATCAGACAATAAATAACCTTCGGCTGTAAAGACTGTGTTAAAGAAATGGAGGCTGACAATGCCACACTTGAACAGAATGATATTTGTTACATTTACTTCCCAGTGTGCAATGATATAATGACCTCTTCCTCTAGGAGTTGTAAGCGGCTAGCAACAGTGTTACCATGGCCCCGGCTAGAAATGCGGTAAAAGTAGAAATACAAGAAAATGAAGAATAGAGTAAGGACCAGAGATTATATCAGCTGCATTGTTAACCGACATATTTCATAAATTGATCCTGCTCACATAACAAAGCTGTGGTGGCGAAACATAGCCTGACCTTCACCATCTCTTAAGCAGAGCAACAATAAATAAATAAAACCTTGCTCTTTTGACAGGTGCTATCCGTAAGCCGGGGCGAGCGCACAGCACAGGCCGGACCCCTCCATCCCTCTTTGTACACTCCCCCCATCACCACACCTTTCTTCTCTCCATCCTTTGGCCAGAGTATCTTTGCGCCTTCAGGTTATTCATCATTCTCTGTAATATATCCCTTCTCTACCCCCTCCTTCTACCATTCTGTCCCCCAACAAATTCATTTTGCCCTTGACAGCGGCCGGCCCGTGTTGTGACACCAGACGCCCCGTGTGCAGTTGCCTCTTATGACACTGGGCGACAGCCATTTAAAGACTGCCCGTTGCCCGACTAGACTGGAGTTTTAGATAGAGAGGGCCAATACAGTGAAGGAAGTTGGGCAATCAAGAGGTGTGCAAGGACACTTTAGCCTTGTCATGCCATTACAGCCGACAGTGGTGATATTGGAGGTGTTTTGGGCTGTGGCTAATAAAAACCCTTGGGCAAGGTGCTTAGGTCAGGTCTTTAAACACAAGGGGGACCCACAGCTCCTCTCAGGCTGCTCTTGGCGGATGCCTCTGCCTCTCGTTCCCCAATTCAGCGGCTTAATTTGGCAGTGAGGCCGGATCATGTTGGTGTCAGCGAGCTTAGTGAATGGGCAAATGTCACCGAGTCGTAATGGCACGGGGAATTGTCAAGGAGCTTGTATCTGACATGGCAGCTGCACAGGAAGATAATAGATTAATTTTATGAGTGTCTGAGCCCACCAGGACAATATTGCCTCCTCTTTCACACATTCAGACCTGCCTGGATTGTCATTCTGCAATGATACACACCTTATCACTCAGACCTATGGTGCCCTAAGGTTACATTTTCCTCTTATATACTTCCATACAACAGTAGTCAGTTATATGCACACACATATACACAGCATATTTTATTAATGTTTTTGGTTTCTGTAATAAAAGATGACCATACAAATGTTAAAGGGAACAAACAACACACCGTACAAATTATTGTTGTAGTAAGCGTCCATTCAAAAGTTTCATCAGCATTTATTAAAGTAGTTATTCTTGCTGGGAAAACAAGCACTTTTAGAGCTGTCAGTCATGTGATGTATTTATGTATTTTGAAAGAGTAGTTCATATTCAACAAAGACATTGCTGATAATGAAAACAGGAAGTACATATTTAGAATAACATGACGGGTTCCTTTTGTTTTAATTAAACACAATTTTACCTGCAGAAGAGAGGGCCATATGGGAGAAAGGCTTAAAAGGGTAGTAGGTTAAACGGCAGGTTGCCTCAGTGTGCCTGTTACATTCCATAAATCTGTCTTGTGGCTTAAAACTGCACACTGAACGTACTGTAAGAAATGATGGACTGGTGTGCTTGTTCTTTATGTGGGCATATGGTTTGTAAAACAATTACCATTGCAGAACATATCAGTTCTGGTATGTACAGTAGGCAGCAATTAGGCAGACAGACAGCCCACTACTCCACATTAGAGATATGTTTGTGCAGAGGTGTGAGGAGAATGAAAATGTGACATATACTCCCACAGACATTTTAATTGATTGAAATAGATTGGAATTTATATTTAAAAACAGCATGGCTTATGGTTAAATAATTTGAGTTTAACCAAATATGTCGGTAAACGACAATGTTTTTTGGCTTATTTTATACATCTCTTCCATGTCTTGAGTGTTACATTTTTGGCCTTCCTATCCTAACCTCTATGACACACACTCAATCTGCTCTTCAATGAAGCCCTCACATGCCATTATAAAACACCAAGGCCAGCCTGCTACTTTCCCCTGACTTCATCACAATGGAGTGATGGAACAAAGGAGGCATTTGGCTTGTTACAGGCCTCGATTGAGACGTACTGCTGAAACGCCGAACATTATTATGAGGGGGCATGCCAGCTCTTCTCAATCTTCTCTGAATGATCCACATAGTTAGCATTACTGATCCTGCCGCTTCTCGCTAGAAAGAAATGCCTGGAATTCCAGGCCGCCTACAAAGATATGCAATCCTTGCCAGCATACATTAACATATGTGACGTCACAGTACACAAAGACTGAGAAGCCAAGTGAGAATAGGAGCTCATATTGTAGTATCTGAAACGGTAGGGTGCTGACAATTTATCTGAAAATTAGCACTTTTTATATTTCCAACTCATGAGAAGGTATGCCATATAAAACAGCTACAATTGGAGAAGTGCCTGCACTGGAAAATAGTAGCATGTTTATGCAAGCATGTGGTGTAGTAGCCCCATGGCATGACTTGTCCGCTGGGTTTGTGCACGGCTCCTTTGAATGTTAACTAGCTGTGAGACAGCCAGTATGTATGTGAGGCTGAGAGGCCCTACCATGGGCATTCTGCAAGGGACAGAAGAAAATCTTGTGTTCAGGTCCATTTTCTGTACCTAGACTTGGAATAATACAGGAAAAAAAGTAAATAAATGTATAATGTCTATTGAATGGACAGTATGACTGCTTAGAGATATTCATAAGATAATAACCACTAACAGTCTGAACCACGACAGTTAGTAAAAACAGGAGTAAATCCTGTCAATCACAGTTGATCCATCTGCAGGTCACATCTGTTATCCTTGCTCTATAAACAAACTCCACTCAACTGTGCCCTCTAACTAATAGCCTTTGACATAACCCTCACCCTGTCTCTTAGAAGTGGATTTGACTTAAGTGAGAAGCCAAGTCATCACAGGAGCAGCCCTAAAGAAAACACAGTGACCAGCCGTTAGCTCAGGCAGGTGAATCGCTAAATCATTTCCTCATTGTCCTACTGTGTTTCTAAACCTAAGGTCAAAACAACAAGTGAGACTCTCCACCTTCGGTATGCAACAGCAGGTTTAGAAGAAGACTGCCTCTCCTCTTCGTCAGCGATTGTTCTTCTGCAGCCCATAAATCTGCAGCACGGGGATGTTTGCTAAAAGAGGGATGTAGGTCATAGGTCACCTCACCCTTTCCTTTGACCAGTTCTTACCAGATGGCCCCACAACATTACTCAGGCTGACTGTCCTGCTACTTCCCACCATCCTCAATATCTTTCTGGCTAAAAATCCATAAAAAAGTAAACTCCATATGCATAAATATCCATTTCTGTTCTGGAGGCACTCTGTTACATGTCATAATCCACTAATTACCACATTCTGTAGGATTTTTCATGTTTTCTTTTTTTAACCCCCACATTATTCCCCTTCCTCTGTTCTATTTTGTTTAGCAAATAGCTTTTTATAATCCTTATTGAGTCAAAATTCTGTATCAAAATAAACAAATTAGCTTGCTTTATTTTGGAACCATTAATACAGGAATGGCTGGTAATTAATTTCCTGTAATTGCTCCACTGGGATTGGTATCACCAACACCCACTTCATGAAAATTCTTTCTATTGGCCTAAACATAGATTTTTGTTATTCCAAATGTATGATGTTGACAGTGTGCTATGGGATAAAACGATATTTTACTTTAAATGGTGAGTTAAAAATGTCCAAAATATTTTCTTCACCAAGTTATTATTGAACTTACATCTCCTGAGCAGTTCATGCTTGAACCTAAGCCTAAGCCTTCATGACTGCTGCTATATACAAGCCTTTGTATGTAGTTTAGCCTAAAATGTATCCTTCATTGTAATACCCGTACCACAGCTGGCTGTTTAACATCTCTAATTTGTCACTTCTAAAGGACAGCCATACAGCAGACACAAGTGCCTCCTCTGGGCTAAGCTCCTTATGCTCACTCGTACATATTGGAGGATTTGTGTGAGTGAACTCATGGGTCCAGGTAAAGTAGTCCTTCTCTGTGGGCTGTGTAAACAAAGACTCTGAGGCAGCCCTGCCCTGTAGCCTCACTCTGTGAGATCCTATAGCCTCCACTAGCTACTTCAAGACCTCCAGACAGCACATTAACATTTGTCTCTGCAGTGGCTTGATTTAGGAGTCTTCTCCCACAGGTTCCCTCCGCACCCGCTGACCTCATTCAGAGGCACAGTGGCACTTTCCCGCGGCGCCAGGGCAAGGTGGCAGAACTCGGCCTGGTAAGTGTGTCACCCTGGATAAGCCTGGGACGTAGAAGCACGACGGGAGCGTAGCCTCCTCAAGCTCTCTCTTCACTTCCACTTTTTCTATATCACTCCAACACAACAGCACAAGAAACCAGGGCATGCCCCCAGTGAACAGTGCAATAGGCAGCTGCCACCAGTGGGCCTGGAAGGGCTTGACTTAAAAAAGAAATTCAGAGAAATCTCTGTAACCCAAAAGCAGCTTCAGAAAGCTACACGGCTCTGTTGGCGCCCCCTATTTTCTTATTTGAGATGAAGAGATAAGTGCAGTGAAGGAGGGCAGTGCTTACAGACTGTGCCAGCAGACAGACAGATACCCCCAGGTCAGGAACATGGGGAATGAGCGGGATATGAACTATTGTTCTATCCAAGAATCCACTGTCAGAGACTCTGATGTCAAATACACACTGTCAAACCTGCTGTACGTTCTGTTTCTGTTCCCTTGATTTAGAAAAACACAGTTTTCAGATAAACCATGTTATTTATATGCCTCCAGTTATACATTGGTTTCAGTCACATTACTTTTTCCTGTTATGAACACCAGTTTGAGGACTATTCCAAAGATATGTTTGTTGTATTTATAATTGCAAAAACAAAGATACACTTTGAGCCAGTCACAGGCCTGGATAAATAGTAATGGCAATGTAATTCACTAATATTTATCTAAAAAAATATGAAAATGACTCCAGCCTATTCTAACAAGTTTATTTTAAATATATTTTTTATACAAATCCATATTCCTCTCTGACATTCCTTGAGTTATACACATATACGCCGCTCAAACAGTCACACAAAAGTCATATTACATGGGCTGATATCAAAAATATGTTACAGCAGACAAAAAATGTGCTATTCTTTCTAATTGAGCCCTTCACAGAGTAGAAGATGGATGAGGCGATAATCCATGTAAGATGTGTCTTGTTTCAAGTCCACCCTCTCACACTTAAACACAGACACTCCATCAGGATTTGAAGTTGAGGAATAAGGTGAGCTAAAAAGTGAATCGATATTCTGGCTGGAGAGTGGTGGCCACCTGCCAAATAGACTGGCATATCCAATGTGTCTTCTTCTGCACATCACCAGAGAGTACTGTGTCCCTTAAAGCTCATAGTACATGCCCTCTGCCTTTGTGTTCTTTCAGCACATACTTCAAATGGAAAAAAGTAAAAAAAATAAAATAAAAATATAGTTCAGGTGATTTTTTATAAAATTCTACAATACATAGATTTTAGGCTATCACAGCTATTATTATGTGATGGGCAAATTTGTTAGCCAGCTCCATATGGCATTCTCAGATTGTTCAAAAATGACTGTTGGGGAAAGTTGGAAAAAAGCTAACGTCAGTTAAGTATTCATGAAATATTATTTATAATTAAATCACTGGCTTAAATCGTATGTTTTGTAGTCATACTTTATTTGTACTAGTTTACAATGACTGCGGAAAAATCTTGGGAAGCATTCAGATAGTCTGAGACAAATAAATCCAGTGTGGCGTTGAATCAAGATAAGGAGAACAGAGGGAGCAGCGGTGAGATCCTGAAGCCATGTTAACGCAAGAGGCTAGGGCACTGTCATGGCTGCATGTCTGAGAGGGCTTCACCCGCTGGCTCCCCGTGCATTTTAACACACCATAAATCACTCTCCCCCAGCCCGGCCCTGCATTACGTGAATGATATATTTTATTTACACTATAGAGAAAAACACACATGGTCCTTATTAATCATCTCCTACCTTTAATAATGAGTCAACTTCTACTCATTCATCACCACTTCCAAAGCCGTGCCTGTAGAGAAATACGGGGCTATATAAGACGAAGGAGGAAAAACAAACAGGGTTCACTAACAAGGCTGGGGAAAAGACATGTTAAAATGCTTGAATACGATTGTCACACTTAAGGCATTAGAGCCAATATTGCAAAGTAGTGCTGCGTACTGATTTTAACCCCAGGGATTTGGGCTATTAAGTTTGTCACTCTCTCAAAGTAAAATGCCTAAATGACATGCAAACTTTTCTAGTCCTTGACATGTTTATACAACCCAGCTCCAGTACTCTTACTCATTCTCACTTGTCTGTCTTAAAAGTCTGCCCCAATAATCAGGCGAAGGCATAACCACATCCACATATCACGCATGTCACGGAAATGTTGCAATGTGGATGAATTACTGTCAATCCTCAACCTATCCCCACCCACTCATCTGAAGAGCCCGGAATTTCCTCTGCCCCAGAATTAAAACACCAGTCAGACATCGTAACAAAGTATAACGTTTTAGGGATAAAATTATTTGAAATGATTCAGAGAGCGATCCTTCTTAAGAGCAGTCTCAAAAGTGCCTTAAGATGTCTGTTTGGATTGGCTCCAGATGACATAGGAAGAAGCAGCTTATACTGCAGGATGTACAGTATTGTGTTACAATAGGATAATTTGTTATGGAAATGCTGGTTTAAAATGAATGCCACCGGTTTACATTGTTGATCTCAGGTGTGTATTTGTTAGGATTTGCAAAATAAAAACTAAAAATGATGAGAAAAACCTGAACTAACACAGTGATATAAACCAAAGACAGCTTGTTTTATTGGAAGCAGTTGTTACTTGGCATTGTCATAGGAAAAATATGTAGTTTGTGTCTAATGAACCACGGCAAAGGTTATTATGAGAGGCCCTGTACATTGTTTTCTGAGTTGCAAAGTAATAGAAAAAAGATTTAGCACTAGCTCCATCTAATGTGTGCAAAAAGGTTAACTGCTCAGTTTAGTAACAAGCTAACGCATCTCCGCCCATTAAAGGTGCAGTGTCTTTTACTGTCTATCTTCACTGAATGGTGCAGCCTGGCCCGGGCTGTATACAGCGTCAATAAACATCACTTTATGAAGCTGCATAAACAATATAGTGCACTCGGCCATTAAAGTGCTTTTGTTTTAAGCCCTTTGAATAAAATGAGTGATATATCATGAGGGAATACAGCTTCAGGGTGAAATGCAATTGCTATGAACAAGGCTAGACACTATACACAATTGGCTATTTAATATTTTGACCAATAACTAACTACTAAACATGTGTAACTGAATGGTTTACATACAGGACACTTTATTAGAATGACTTTAAGCTTCCCCGTCGGCTTCAATAAAGGAAAATTTAAAATGGATGAATGTTGAAATATGGATAATGAAAATATATTAAAAACTTTATAAAAAACAGATTACAAAATAAAAATAAATATACAGAACATTGTAAAATTGAAATGTATTTGACGATTAGGGACAAAATTATTATTATATTTTTTGTATAAAAGTCAAAAATGTGGCACAGCACAGAGGCCAAAAAAACAGATTTAAAAAACAACTTGTGTTTGTTCACCCCACTAATTGAATACATTTCAGTTCCCATCCTCATTTCCCATTATTTTTTTGCATTCCAACATGCTCACTCCCTTTTTGCACAGATAAAATTTCAAAATCTGAGCCTGTAATCCTATTAATAAAGCTCTCTTGTCCGTGTAACATTTATTTTCACTCTAATCTCCTTCTTGTCCGTTTGCCTTCCCCCTCCTCCCCGTCCTCTCCCCCTCTCTCCCCCTCCCCCCCCTCCTCTCCCCCTCACTCTCCCCTTCTCCCACTCTCTGGATCTGGCTCCATGTCCCTTGGCTGACCCCTGTGAACATTTTCCTCTTGGTAGGCTGAGAGAAATTCAGATTGATGCCAAATATAATGCCGCTGTGAGTTTGATACATAACAAGGTGGTGGGAGGCATGATCAGGGGTTGGTCAAAGCCGATTTAGGTCAGCCAACCGCAGTGCTAAAGCATGTCTCTTTAGAGCTGACAAGGTACCGCCCTGGCTGGAAATATTGATTTAACAAACTCAACAAAAAAAAATGGAGAAGTGAATAGAAAGTTGGTAGCATATTTTTCTGTTAAACATTTTCTTAAGAAAGTGAAAGTACTTAGAGGTGCGCTATGTAACTTTTCTGTCGAAGGGTCCACCACCTGTTTGACTTCATGGAGGTTTTATTGCGTTGCCTGAAATGTTCTGCAGTATGGCATTAAACTTATCTATTATCATGAAGACAAGCAGGTGACGTCACCAGGCACTCATGCGTGTTTTTAAGATATTTCAACAAGAAAAACATGCGCAACGATATCAGAATGTTCCAAGCAATGTAATAACATCATCATAGAAACAAGCTGATGACGTACCTCACCTTTAAAGGCCCACATTGTAACTTCTGGTAGTACTTTACATAGACTAGTATATTGTAACTTACTTTTTTAACTTCTAAAAAAAACAATTATACTATTGTGAACTTGAGCTGGATTACATAACAGATCTATTAATTATGTTTTTAGCAGTAAACTCGACTACAATACAGTTATCACATTCAAATGCACTAAAACTATCTTAAGAACTTGTGTCCAAAGTGATAAAACATGACTTTTCACTGTTTGGAATGTAACAGGACCAGAGTGTGATCAGCTATCCATGAACTCGCTCATTTGCAAAACGTTTATTTTTACATTTCAAACAGCTGGCCAATCACATTAATTGGAGGAAGCACTGTCCGTTGTTAAACTCTTGAGTGGAGATTTGTCAGGAGCAGGACAATAAAAGTAAGCCAATGACGGAGTAAGTGAAAAGTTTCATGTGGCTCTCACCCGGCTGTATAATGTGTTGTGACCGATGAAACATTTCCCAGCGGTTCACACGGCTTTCTGTCAGCGCTGATGTAAAAGCCCCAAAGGCATGGACCCAGCACTGCCCTTTAAACTGGCGCCTCACTCTTTCAATTTGGCCCTCTGCACAAAGGACAAGAGGGAGTACAGAACAAATACTGCAATGTATTCTTAACTTAACTTGTCAAGATGAATGTGGACCAAAGGGTGAAATGAGCAAGAAAAGTTTGAAAAAGCATAGCTGTCTGAAAATCCCACTTCATCTAATTTACTGCTGACTTGAGTAATTAGGCAGTATATCACTTACCAAGGCGCGCTATGCCAAAAATATCTCCCACAAATAAGATGATAAGAGCATTAAAACAGAATCTAGAAAAATATGTGATTCTTCATAACGAATAATATTATTTTAACTGGAACTTACTGCCACTGTCCGGGATGCACCTCTCCTATGGCCCAAAGTAACAGCTTCACTACCAGTAACTTTATTAGAAAAGAAAAAGGTAAATTAATGCTTTATATGACAAATCTAAAATCCTATAGTTTGAGGAATTAAAATGCTACTTTAACAGTTCAAATGGATTCATAGCATACAAAAGATTCTCGTTATATTCTGTAAAATGGAACAGACACGTTCTTTGAGCAGACACCATGGAGAATAGGACTGCTTTACATGAAAATCTAATAGGCAATTTACATTTAAATTTCGACTGTCTCTGTTATGGGTGGATTTAAAAGAGCTGCAGCTTGCCTTTAATGCCTTCATGCTGTCTCCATACCACCTCTTCATCTTCCGCCTCACCCTTTCAACCTTCTGTGTCTTCAACCAAGGCTTTCAACCTCACCTTTAAGGCCGTCCAATCAGCCGTTGGCTCAGAATGGCCTGCACTGCAACTTGAAGTCTAAACAAAGAGCTTTCATTAAAATATCTCCAGCTGAAATCACTCAAGTTCAAAGAGGGGATTGTAACATTAAAGATCAGAACACAGGTACTCGCCATTGGAGGCGATGGACCCCGGCAAAGACATTCCTTAGACACAGCATGCACAGGCAGATAGACCGGTGCTTTGGGTCTAATGGAAATGTTGGGTTAAGTGGGCGGATGAGCACCTGTTCTGAAAAGTGAGTGGGTGGCCAGGAACGACATTTGATATTCAGCCATAGAGCAGGATCTTTTATTAACATCACTGGTAATGATGGCAGCATCCCTCAGTGCATCCTTAAACATGAACACAGAGAACTTAAAAGGTCAAGCACATGCACGGCTGCTGTGAATTCGTTAAATGCAACTTTGTAAACTGCTTGTTTCCATGGAGAAGTGTTGGTTTGCTTTAAATGTTTCATAGTATGTTGTTAAACTTGTCCATTATTCATTTACAGGTGTGTTTATTCCTAAAGAAATACACTGAAATATTCTTGCCGTGAGTTCACTTCTCCACAGAGCTGACCGTTAACATGACCTGGTGGCGTCATTGAAATAGATACGTTTAATGCCATACTGTGGAATATTCCAGGCAAAGCAATCACATCTTGATGGAGACAAGCAGGTAGCGGACCCTCCACCAGAAAAGTTACATAGTGCACCTTAGACAACACCTAAAATGGGCCCATACAAAGCCTAGAGTAGATTAATATATTAAAAATAATCTGACATCACTCTTGGTTATTATAATATTTGAGAGAATTTTTTAGTTTAGTTTTTTTTTTTTTTTCCTGTGAGTGAGAAAAACCCAACTCTGATAAGTTTGCCGTCCACTTAACCCCATCCGCCACTGTCAGCCCAAATGTTAAAGTTTAAAGTAATATTTTATAATCTTGTTGGAATAAAGTAAGCCTCATAATCCTATTCATTTTGGTATAATCAAATTAAACAAGTGACTCAACACAAAACAATGGTGATGTTATAGTGCTTTAGACACAGTTCTTTCTTCTATGGACCAGGGACAAGGAGTGACAAGTGAAAAGCTACGACTCCATAAAAACCCAGCTTTACTGCTTATAGAATTATACACCTTATGTGCATCATAAATGGTTGGTAATTCATCCATAGAAGTAATAAACCATGGAATATAGATGACATATATCGCACCTAACAATATACTTCACCGGGCAGGAAGTAAATACGTGAGTTTGATTTACAAAGAGTGCCTATAAATTATTGGAGTGTTTAATAAGTTAAACATTGCACTAAAGCTGTAGTGCGTTTGAGTTGTCACTTTAAAGGGTAATAGTGACAACCGAGCGTGTGATATCTATAGTGTACACTGACGCTGCGCAGTGTATCATCCCTATTCTTAATAACAGACGATGGCGCCTTGTGAGCATAGGGAAAGTTATGGAAAATATCTCTCAGGTCCAAGGACACGGCGCCAGATGTGCAAAGACTTATGGGAGCAATCATAGGTGGCCAAGGCTCGGGTGTGGGTCTTATTAAGTTAGGCTGCAACCCGGCACCTTCAACTTATTAAGCTGTCAAGAGTTGCAATGATTAAAACCAAAGAAAGGTCACTCCCAGACCTTCGGCATTGTACAGGCCCCGATATTTGCTTTTCGGCCCCACTCTTAATGAAGTTGATACATGCGACGGTGGGCTAAAAGACATACTTCATTGTGGCACCCCCCCAAATTCTCTATTCACCTTTGTAAAAATGTCTCGCACGACTATTTTTTCCAACCCTACACCCTTTTCTTCTGCCCTCCTTTACAGACACCTTTGAAATTAATTTAATCCACGATAAAGAGTCTGATAAATAGGCCGAGATAAAAGAGTAAAAAGAAGAGGTGAATGAAGTGAGAAGATCGGAATTATGGGTAACGGCATGCTGTTTGGCGCTAAAGTCTCTCCCATTCAGCAGTTTTGCATAATATCAGCATGTGTGGGGGATCAAAGGGACTAGGTTAATGGGAAAGGGTCTCGGGTGTAATTATTGGGAGGGGACAGGTCGAGGAGCGGTTGGGGCCAGGTGGGGATGGCCCTGCTAATATGCTCCTGTTATGCTGACAGCAGGATTCCAGCGTCTGCCACTGCGAAGATTAAAAAGGGAAGAAGAAGAAGGAAAAAAAAAACAATCTCTGCGGTTTATTGAGAGCTGTCATGGGCGTCCCTCAGACAGTATGGGCTAAATTTATTCCCTTGTCGTGGCTGATGATGCCATATAGACAGTGGAAGTGGGCGGGGGGGGGGGAG
>KN470578.1:93269-143369 GCA_000787095.1 Periophthalmodon schlosseri | reverse complement strand
GCTGGTGTGCAAACGAAACGAGAGAGACATGCAAGAGCTTCAACACATTAAAGCACACAATACTCCTGTGTTTTTAGCTTTGCTGAATTGTCCGCTTAAAAAAAGAAATAAAGAATAAAAAAGGAACCTTGTAGTCAGTGAGCGCATTCTCCAAGTTTGTGCTTTGGGCAAAACACACACACACATTCTTGCAGTATGAAAAGAGCTTTGACACAGTGGTAAGATAGAGTTTCACAGTGTGTTTGACTGAATGTAATATGTTAAGATGTTACCAACATGGTTTCCATTACAGTGGAATAACAGATTCACAATTGTAGAGATAAGCACTGAGGGGGCGTTAGGAGCACAGCCTGCTGTGACATACTGAGTATTTATGTCATCTGATGATGGGGACAAAACATGGAGACACAGGGCCTTGTCTGTGATATATGGGGGAGCTTGACATAATGTATTGACAAGAGAGAGGGGTTTTTAACACACATACATTAACACAAAAGACGCCCTGAATGGAACAAATCCCACTCTAACATCCTGAGGCAACAACAGAGCACAGCACATGCAGACCACCCAGTTCTGCTGCAGCGATGTGATATTTTTATCTGCAGTGTTTCTGCAGCTTCTTCCACTTTGAACTGTCTTCATGTGTCTGTACCTCTCTGGCCCTTTGGCCTGTGCCATTTGAGGGCTTATCGAAGGCTGTGAAGCACAGGTTGGGTTTGGCTGCAGACTGCTCCCCACTGGGATAAAAAGATGGAGGGCTTCTGCCAGGACTATTGCTAACATCGATCCACAAACCAGCACACACAAAGACATCTCAATCAGGAGGGAAACACATACACACAAATACAACATAGCCCAAGTGTTTCATGTTATAAGACATTCTTTAGGTCAGAATAATGCATTTTATCAATACTGAGTTTCTTCTCTTTAGGCTGGATGGCCTTGTGCATTTTCTTATTTTTATTTCATGGAATGAGAACTGCAGGCATGAATCTGTACAAGGTTGTTTGGCACAAAGCCTTTAGATGGAGAACAAAACATGTTTAGTTTGAATGTTTTGGCCATAATTCACAAAGCAGGTTGAACTAACCTAACCTTGACTTTAATTAAAACCATGAAAACACCCAATTATCCATTTTGAATTTATATTAACAATGCATAATTATATAAACAGCATTATAACATATGTATACAAGAATAAGTTCAAGTTTAAAACCACAACATCGAGATGAACTGTCGATGATCTGCAAATCCTTTACTACTTTAGGAATTTATTATTTACTAGTCATATATAGACACTGTTTGGATAATCACATTTTTGATTTGATGCCATAGTTAACTATCACCATTTTGTAACCAGTTTTCTGAGCCAGAATAGTGTAACCAAGGAGTATCAATTGCACTAGACCTATAGTCTGTAAATAAATAAACAGAACTGAGTTCACTGTCAGTTCAGAGGAGAAGTACACTGAAATGTGCCTGGAGATAAGTACAGATCCTCATCCTCCCCTTGCTCTCTTCACCCTGTCCTACCACCTCTCCTGAACTTCTGTGCTCCTAGCTACTGCTAAAATGATTAGCTGCCAGCAATCAGCCCCTGGTCAAATCAGCTTTGAACTGGTCAGGGTAGACTTATCACATGACGGCCAGTCCCCTGACTAGCCCCGCACTGTGTGTTGGCAGGTGAGACCTGCATTACTGCTTGCATAATTCCCTAGATGGGTGCGATGAGTTCACAGCAGCTTTAGCAGAAACCAAATTGTGGGGATTGCTGACATATAATCGTTTTAGAGGGGCGAGAGTGTGCGTATGAGAGGAGGGAGATAGCCTCAATACAAATACTGGTTGAATTCCCACACACACACAAGGTTTACTGCCTACACTGGCAATGACTCATGACACTATCTGAAACACACATGCACAGAGGTGTTGAAGACAGAACGAGGTCAAACTCTATGGCAATAAAAGCCGCGGTGTCCGACTGTTGATCTCATCCCGGGATCATCACTTTAAACAGGCAGAAGCAGCGGGAGGGGAATCCTCTGCCGAGCCCACACCTCTCCCAATTAGGATGAGTCATGCACAGCAGAGGGGTCGCACACACACCCCTTGGCCCTCGCTCGGGGAGACAGCCTGTCCTATCTGAGGTGAGCATGGCCCGGGCACAGCTCTATGATAAGAGAGCTACGTTTGAGTGGGGTGATGCTAGGGCAGAGAATGATCGCTGCTCCACATTCTATCCCATGTTTTTTTCACCTTTATTCTAGCGCACGGTTGTTTCTCTGGCTTTCGACCGGAGACACCCACTCCCACTGGGACGGTTGAACTGCGCGCCAACCTCACAGCCTGGTCTGATGTGTCAGAGAGCAGAATCACCACTGACTAGCTCCTTGCCTTTTCCACAATTCCTTTACCCCTCCACGGGCTGCAACCCCCAAACAGCCCTAGAGCAGCAGCCGACCGTGCTCTGCTCCTGCGATCATGTACACCTCTTTCTCCCATTTCCACAATCTCTGACAGCCCCTCTACAGTCGACAACGTGAGCTGAGGAGCGACCTGAGGAAAGGGGGAAAGCTGCAGAATACTGGAATTTGAAAGGAAAAATAGCATCACACTCAGGACCTCCCCGAAGTAATGTGGGCTGGAGACTTCCCTGATTAAAAATAATACCTCAAAAAGTATACATACTGTGAAAATTTGGGGTTTATATTGAATTATCTTCCTTTTGGAGCACAGAAAATCATCTGCATTATGATGATTTGGACATGTTTAATCGATTATGGGGACACCGCATATTAATGAACATTTCTGTAAATATGCCAGAATTAGCCAAGTAGCCTGTAGTCCCAGGACAGATGTAATGTCAATCTAAAACCAAAAAAGGTTTATTGCCTGAGGGGCTGGATCACTGTGTGTACCTAACAATTTATCTTCAAAATAACATGCAATTAACAGCATATCAACTCTCCTTTTGCTAAGGCTTGGGACTGGAAAAGAACATAACTGGAGAATGTGTTCTAGTTAGGCTCTACCGCTCTTGTTCTGTATAGCGTATGTCAGTGGGGTTCTTCTGGTGGTACTCAGGATCTTATATTAATTAGGTCAATTATTAGTTTTTATTTAGTCAGCCTTCATCCTGTTTTACATAAGGTTTTGTCACAAATTTAAAGGTCCTATATTATGCAAAGTTGGCTATTATGAGCTTTTAGCCATGTTAGAATGTGGTTTCCTCCTCAAATCAAACCTGGAGTTGTGTTTTGTTTCATTCATACACATTTTAGTATAGCTTTACTATTAGTTTGTCTAAATCTCCAAAACTCAAAATGCTCTGTTCCACCTTGTGATGTCATGAAGTGGTAGTTTTCAAGTTAACAGCTACTTTTTATGTTTTGTTCAGTAGAGATTGGAAATTCCAGGGACGAAATTATCCAGATCCAGATGAGTATGGAGTTTAAAACCACACTGGAGCACTTCCTGTATTACCACAACATGACATCACAAGGTGGAACAGAGTGTTTTCTGTTTGAAAGAAGAACTCAGCCTAAATATGTTGGGTTTGTGTGTTAAACATGTGTGAATGAAACAAAACACAACTCCAGGTACCTTTGTGATGAGGATACAACATTATAACATAGATCAGAAAATAGTATAATTCGGGCCCTTTAAGTATGTTGTATTCCACATTTAGAAAGACAAGTATATGATGAAGTTTGAGACGCCAATGTCACTTCAGCCCTAACCACCCGAGTGTGAGGGCTGTTTTGGCCTGCTGTCACACAGAATCTCTCACTGAATGAACATATCCACAGTGGCACATTGTTGAGCCTGGGGGGTCTTGGAGTCGCTTTCAGTATTTAAGCACCATTCTCACTTCAAATGTACCTTGTCCCCTCCATTCACGCACCTCTGTCAAGTACCTAAAGTGTCAAGTGTAAATGCAGATGGACGCACCTCTGGACTGTCTGAAGCTGACAAGCCTTGTGCCACTACTGATCTGCAGTCCGCTGAGGTCAGGCAGAATGACAGCTGTCAGCGAGCCCCCATTACACCCAGGCTGCGGGGAATTAAAGACAAACAAACCTGCGGCCATCATGAGTCCAGATGAAATTGTATGTGCTTTGAGTGTGTAGCTGTGCCATGTGTCCTTATATACTCTTAGTGTGAGGAGGGGATGTCATCATTCTCTTGTGTTTGAAGGAGGTAATAAGACCACAGCATTCGTGTTTTTCTATTTCCTCTCATGTTCGTTCCAGCTACCTCAGGTTTGTACTGAATAGATTCCCCCATGTATCCACTGCCTGACTTTTTAGTTACATAAGGTCGGCATGAAATTGAAACAAACAGTCAACTGTTTTTGAATAAATATAGTTCTTAAATGTTGTTAGTGTGTCTATCTTGGTGTTGCTGTGGTTGTTTGTATTGTATTGTTAGCATCTAAAACAAATTAACACAGGGTCAGAGGCACTTGATTTGTCCCAATCCTGGACAAATCAAGAGGCGTCTAATGTAAGAAATCTATGTGAATAAGTACAACTAAGGAGAAGGCTTTGACCCCTAAAGGAAGAAGGCCCAAAGGAAGAGTGTATCTCCCATAACAAGCCGTGTTCCATTTTCTCATTACCTGAATGTTGAACCTGGCTTATTCCCCCTGGTTTTCAACTCCCAGTGTAATACACGGGCCATCACAGTCAGTGAACTCACCTCTGTGCGTGACTCCCTGCTCAAGACATGGCCTCTTTGCAGTTTACATACGTTCCACGTCATTTAGCATGCAGTCCAGGCAAAGTGCCACTGTGGCTTTTAACCCCAGCTAGGGGGTTGGGTTGGACCCTCCAGCCCCAAAGGGAGGCTAACGCTCCAATGGTAATTTAAGTGTAAAATCTGTTCCCTGGGAAAAAGGTCATTGCATCTGCATAAGCCCCTTGAGCCAGGCTTAGGACCCTGTCGGCCTTCAAGAGGATGGAAGAAGATAGACGCTAGAGCTTTCCTAACCTTCTTTCCATCACTCTCTCCCACACGCACACACACACTCTCTCTCCTACACACAGACACACATAAAAGCATACAGACCCTCTCACAATACCACTTCCTCTCCTTTTAAAGACCTCTTCCTATCCATGTCCCTCGGCTCGATAGTTCCACTTGTGTGTGCTACAAACAATACTAAACCATGCGAGTGCAAGTAGAGAAAGCAAGATGAGAGCTTCTATTGTTCCTAGTCTGCTGCCCTCTGCATCCTAAGAGGGGAGTCAGCTCGGAGGGATCGATACTGTAACTACATCCCCAAAGCATGACAAGCATGCCCACATGTTCAACAGCACAACGCAAACATCAGAACACACACATCCAATCATGGGCACGCTCGCTGGATCCTCTTGTGTCAATGTAATGAATACAGACAATTTTCTGGCAGATGGTGAAAGTGCAGCCGAAACAAAACAATGTCAGTCAGCTGTGGCACCACATATTAGAGTGGAACTGGTAAGAATAAGCATATGTTGTTTTGTCCCTTTGATTAGCCGCACTTTTCTTGCACTGTTTCTCCTCTCAAGTCATTTGTTTGTGGATTTAAATCCTGCAGATGTAAAAATGAATGTAAAAAAAATCATCTAAAATCCTGCTGTTATAAAAGTGCTTTTCTTTGACAGTGCCTATGCAAACCACAGCTTATGACATCACCACACACCTTTGATATATTTTGTGGGACTTGTAAAGACGGAGACAATAGTTTGGGCACTCTAGGTCCAAACGTGTTTTCCAAATCAAAATAGTGTCAGGCCTCATTTCCTCCTGGTCTGCCACTTTACAAAGAGCTATTTTGAAGCAGCTCAGGAGGTAGCCATGGCGGTCCATCCCTGGAGCATTTTTCCCATATTCCAAAACATGTGGGAATGCTTTCTCTCAAACATAAAAGGATGAAAACTATATTCTAAAGGGAAACAGAACTGCCTTGGCACTGTGTTAATTTTAACAACTTGGTCCTTTATTTGGTAAGGCATTAACCTTGAGGCCGCTGGACCTCTTTTGAAGTGCCTCCTGACTGGAGTGAGAGAATCCAGATTGAGGTCACAAAGTCTGTTATTAGCAGTTATTTATGTTACGTATTTGCAGCTCCAAGATGTAAGCTTTGTCTTTTTCTACAAGATGACAATACGCAGGTGGAAGAAATTGCGAGGATAAGACTATAAGGGTATTACATAAAAAAAACAAAAAACAAACAAAAAAAACAACAACTCTCACTGGAAAAAACAGCAGTGAGAATGTGTCAATGAACAAATCAATGGGACATTTGTAAAGAATGACCAAGAATCATGGGTTTAATATTACACGACTTGGGCCCCTGACCTAACTGTATCTCTAAAGGATAAACATTAACCTGTAATCTATTCACTAAAGAATTTTCACCGTACCAGTGTTTGTCTTCCTCTAGTCCAACCCAACAATTGATTTTTTCTCTTTTCAAAGCTCATATATTTCAAGATTATTCTTCCCAGTGAAACAGTCACTTGATGCTTATCTCATCACTGTGAAAGCCTTTTTTTATCAAACACAAAGTCAACTCTTGACTAAACACATTGCTGTTTAAGTGTAAGCTTTTAATTTAACTTCTTATGATTTAGTTATAAATTAATCAACTCTTCCCATTTTGTTGCACCCTTCTTATCTTACATCGAGTCCTATTCTGTGCTGTTGTTGGCTTGACCTCTGCTCTCGACCCTTGACCCTTGACCCTTAGATATCTGACCAGTCACCACTCTAGGGGACTAAAATTAATAGAAGCGTTGCTTGTTAATTGCATAAGGGGCCAGCTAAAAGATTCATCACCTCAGTCATTGCCATTGCTTTACTTTGACCCCCCCAATTGGTTTCCCAGAGGGCGTCCGGGGGCAAGCCCAGCTGTGCTTTTCCCTATAAGCCTCTCAAATGTTTGCTGTGTAATTATTCAGCATCAGCCCTTACTAATCAAGTCGATGCCCTTATGTTTTAAATGGAAATTGTGGGGATTAATACAAGCATTCATTTTGTCCAGGAAATCTTGATGGCTTTAGCCCACTAATCGAATTGGAATAAAGAGGTTGCAGCAAAGGGAGAGGCTTGATTGAATTAAGGCTGAAACAAAAAAACAGGCACACATTATACTGTATCTGCTAGAGCCAGTATGTGACTGTTAGTACAAATACAAACATGGGAGAATAGCCTGCTGCGAGTGATCCAAGTGAGACATGTAATTATTAGGCCTTATTAACTTAGATAAATGTTTAAATAATTAGACAAATAGTTGAATTTCAAAGTAGTCGGAAAATACAAATATAAACCAGTAGTGATTGTCCTCCCAAAAACAAAGTCATGAATCTAAAGTATAATGTTACATGTTGCATCTCATTTTGAAATCTTACACAGTTGCTTCTATGATGGCATAAGATGGTATTGAAATTTTATGTCACGATTATCAAAGCTAAAGTAGCTGCGATTAACGATAATATCAAAATAATTATTAAAAAGGGGGTATTATGCAAAATTGATTATTTTTAGCGTTGTACCATGTTATAATGTTGTTCCCTCATCAAAAACATGCCTGGAGAGGTTTAGATGTCATCCACGCATGTTTGAGTAATTTTGCAATCTCTCCCAGGCACTACTCGAACCCTCCTTGTGGTTAGCTCTAAGATTCTGTGCAACGCTCAGCCCACGAGCCTACGTCATCCAAGCTCCCACACGACAATTCCTCATAAATATACAAAAGCAGGATACAAAACTGTACACAACTTAACAAACCTGATGCGATGTGCAGTAGCTTTATTAGCGGGATGCAGCTGATTGTGTTGTGATAGAGCTGTGAAGGGGGAGTAACTTAGTGCGGGGCAAATGGAGGGTGGACTCAGAGCATCAAAAATGAAAGTGAAACTTATAAAACATGTTAATACGTTGTTTGTGGCGAATATAACACTTTCAAAACAATAAAAGGTAACATGGAAATCTTTAAAATCTTATGGAAATATAAACAACAATGATCTAGAAGAGAACATCACAAACACTCTGGTGATTACCTTTGTTAGGAATTATCACGATTACAAAAACAGCAATATTACTATTACTGTTTATTGGCCCAGCTCTTCATGAACATATGTTTTGTTCATATTTAACTGGGAAACATTACACACCGCCATTTGATTTGGGTGATGTGGTTACATGCTAGCAAACAGCATCACCATATTCATATTCATGGACTCATAAATAAACCACATGCATGTTTTTGTATATATGTAGTCCGTCCTTCTGTCATTAGGTGCACAGTCCCCTCGTCTCTCACTTTCTCGCATGCAGTACTCGGGTCAGCGCCGACTGCCGAGAGCCTGACCGTGATGCCAATTATCTGGCAGTTTCACCGCTGGATACATGACACCTAGCCTGCTGTAACACTCCACAAACACAAGCAGGCATAATTACAAACAAGTAACACCAAGTGACACCTATGGCAAAGAGAAACACACCAGATATCTATAAAAAGGCCAAAACCAAAACTGTCTGTTAATTTGAAATATTTTAAGGCAGTAAAACCTTCTCCACAGCGTTTTACCTCACTGCTTTTTTCTTATCCATCCTGCTATTCCATCATTCCTTCTTTAACCTCTCTCCCTGCAACCTAGATTGACAGACAGATTAGATTGGACACAGTTGACGGCGGTGGAAGCAATCAGATCCGGTGTTTGGCAGCGGTTTTGTTTGTGTAAAATGACACACAGGCCTTGCTCTCTGCCTCCCCCTGCCCACCTCCTCCCCCTCACCCCCGCTCTCCATAAGAGATGCTATTGGCACAATCTCGCATGGCGATTACTATCAGGCCTGCTGGAGGTGTTCCAACATGTCATTTGTCTGTCATTTGTTTGTCAACTCACGACAGCTCTATGTCTCCCCGGTGCATTCGGGTTAAGGTGTATGCTAGTGTGCACACTGGTGGCAATGCGCATTGTTGTATATTTCCCCTTCGCTCCCTATCCTTCAGGTATCATCTCCTCCATTTGATATGGCACTGACATTTTTGACAGCATGTAGATAGATAAGATTTGTTGCGCCTATGAGCCATCTAGGGATTAGAAATGCACACTCCTTTTGGCAGCCAGTGTCTGTCTAGATAGCTTTCTCTTGGCAATGTGCGATCCAACCAAACAGGCCTTGTGATTGTGATCTATGTACCGCTGCTTAGTTTTGCATTGACTGTGACAGAAGCAAAGCCACACACCACTTACTGTGCTACTTATCAAAGTGTCACATTTCAAATTAGAACCATACAGGGCAGAGCGTTTTTATTGGGTTCCCGTCAATACAATGTGTGCAAACATGCATTTTCATATGTTCCACTCTGAGCAGTTTGACTTTCTCTTTTATCTGTTGTCATCGGATATATGGATATAATTTATTTCATCTTTTAAATATAATTAAAATAGTTTGGGAAAATCTTACAATCAGTACATTTTTGCTAGTTCAATGAAAATCTGTCAAATAAGGCAAATTTAGCATGGATTTACACTGCAGATAAGGCGGAGGATGGTATATCTCACACTCTTATCAGGTTAAATACTTTGTTATACAGTGTCTTCTCAAATCCCCTTTTTCCAAATAGCCTTTTTTGTTGAAGATATTGCAGGTTAAGAAGCTTTTTCAAAATTATGGTTTTCAACGTGTCACAGGGGTAAGGGTTCCAGGCCCCTGCTGTTCTCAGAGTATTGGCTGATGAACAGTTATCTCAGAGCCTCATTCAAATCAATCATGTCACATTTGTTTAGATCCGAGCCCGGAGAAGACTTGCATGTTTATGTGAGACTATCTTAGGGAGTGTTGAGGGATAGCAGCGAAGAATCATGGCATTCATACATCCACTGAGAGTTGCTTATCGCCTGTGTTTGGCTTCCACATTTGATGCCTGCGAAGTACAAATGTTCATATGCGGCTTTTGAATAGATAGGACGGGAAATATGAGCAGAATCAGCTGTGTGCATGAGCTTCGAGAAATGAAGGGAGAACTTGCATCAGCATAGAAAAGTGGCCTTGCTTTGATTTTCTTGGCTTTAGCCTAGACCCATTTGTTTCTCAAGGGCCTAGTTAACTCCCACATAATCTGGCATTCCATAACACAATCTTCATCTCTGCTCCTCTTCCTCCTCGGTGACCGCTATCTCTGCTGCGGCCCTAAACATTACAAAAACCCTGGTGTCACTCGCTCTGATTTATGGTGTCATTAATGTCAGGCTATCAGTGGACATGAGCGCATGAGACAACAGACGCACCACCCCAAAAACAAATAGTTTTGATTAAAGTCAAGGACATTCCATACAGCTTTTTCGTAGAAAGGCATTCATCACGTTTGAAGACCCTCCCTCCAGCGCTGCACTGTGTACCCGTCTGCTGTTTGCTAGTGGAGGTGATGGTAAAGGGTGCAGAGGCAAAGGCTGAGCTAACACAGATACAGGCAGCTTATAGGAGAGGGGTTATACAAATCACTGTGTAATACAAAGTTGGAACAGCACTGAGTGGATTAATTGAACACTAAAGGGATTACCGAGGAGAGGTTTAAGCGGACAGACATTGGGTCATAGATAGAGGGCTTGATTTTTACATGCCTCTTTGGAATTAGGTTGACAAGCACACTGTTTGCGTTCTCGTATGTGTATATGCCAGGCGTCTGCAATGGGAAAGTTAATGGAAGTGTAACAGAAAATATTTAAGAGGATTTTTTGGCTGCAGTGACTGCTGATGTTACTGACACTAAAGCAGAAGGACTAAAGCATAAGAACTACACATAATTAAATAGTTAATTAAGAATCATTCAGACATTTTATAGGAATAGGAAAACAGGGTTACACTTTATGATAACCACACCTTAATTAACCGTAATAAAACATGAAGTAAGTCTTAATTCATAATGAACAAAATGTCTGAATCATTCTTAATAAACTAGTTGTTCATTACCAATTAAGTCTTACTTCATGGTTCATTAAGGCTATTCCTATAAAATCCTACATTTCCGACATGTTAGTGCCATATGAACCATCTCACAGTCTGACGACTTCAGGGACCGGCCTCCTGCTGTGCCCAGTGTTAGTGCCATATGAACCATCTCACAGTCTGAGGACTTCAGGGACCGGCCTCCTGCTGGTGCCCAGAGTCAGGACTAAACATGGGGAATCAGTGTTTCAGTTTTATGCAGCTAAAACCTGGAACAGTCTTCCTGAAGATGTGAGACAGGCCTCTACTTTGACAATGTTTAAATCCAGGCTCAAAACAGTTCTGTGCATATGACTGAAAGGTTTTTATTCTGCACTCTTCTCTTTTAAAGTAAATTTATGACGATTATTTATGTTTTGATTTGTTGTATTGCGATTTTAATATCTTTCTTATTCTGTAAAGCACTTTGAATTACTTTGTGTATGAATTGTGCTGTACAAATAAACTCGCCTTGCCTAAAATCTACCAGAAAATACCACAATGTTATTACAAAGTCAGATTGATTGGCATCGTGTTATTATTATGTCATTAAAATTGTGTCATAATCTTTCACAGAACGCTGAAGAACCCTTTAAGAAAAAGGTATTTTAAGAAGTTTCTCAGACAAAGCAGAGGGACAATATTGACTTTTGTATAACCTTTATAAACAGGGCATAAAACATGGTCTTTAAGGTCAGCACAGTCTGCTTCGCTTGTTAGACGTACAATAAAGTTGTCCTGTGAGTGAAGTCTGCGCCAAGATCTTTATGTGATATGACTCAAAGAGACTTATGGTATTTCCAAGATAACAGAAATAAAAGCACATCCACAGCTTGTACTAAACATCTGTTGAAATGACAAAAGAGGAGTGTGTGTGAGAGGGTTTCCAGAGACGATGGGAACACCACTTCAATGTCGTTAGGAACTTTTATCTCCCACCAAAAAGCTCCCCATTTTGTAAACAGATCCCAAGCAGTCTGCAAAACCTTCTCTCTCCCTTGGCTTTCTCCCTCCACGGCCCGGCCACCCAGCCTGCAGCCCCAACCCCACAGGCCCCCACTATAACTCAGGGGGTCAAGGTTTAAGAGGAGAGTTTAGGATGAAATTATGAGAATTGAATAGGTCCACAAACAAATTAGCTAAAGAGGTTAGAAGAAAACATGGTGTGTTTGGTTATCGAGGTGGTGTGTAACTCTAAGGCTAAAGTCCTCACATCATCAGCCCCTATCAGTGCTTTGCCTTATCTAATAAAGAGAGGACTTAAGCTGTATTATTGTTCCACATAAGTGTGTTATGGTAAGGCTGGTGTTTTAAGTGTCATTTTGTCACGGCTGAAGGCAGAGTGTGATTCTAATCAGAGCAGCTTAAGGTGTTTTCTTTCACTCCAGATGTTCAGGCCTCGGAAAAGGATTTCTACTATTATGTTTTCAAACAGAGAATGTGGAGAGAGACAACACAATGGTATGTTAACTGGAAAAAACAGTGAAGACTTTTTTGAATAAGAATAGCTTCTTTTTGGGATTCTGTGATGCAAATCAAATCTACCAACTTCACTCACTAAAAGAACGAAAGAGTTTGTGTCACGACTTACAGATTTGGCCACTATTTCTGGGTTTCGGTCACGTTACTTTGGTCTACTATGGATGCCATTTTGAGGACTTTTGACCATTCAAGAGCTAGAGAACTGACCAATGTTTATACTAAATTACTATCAATTTTATGTACTACTGCTAGAATACAATAGTGGGATCTTTTTATATTCCTTGTCTTCTTTAACCATCACCACGTGTGACACAGAGCGCTCCCAGGGTCTGATCCTCTGGCCCCTGCTGAAACCCATACAGCCCTGCTTCTCATTGACTCTGGTTTCATGCTCTTGGGCAAACTCAAAACTGTAATAGAAAAAAAAATGGAAGAAAAGAGAGGTTGCAAAAGAGTAAAAGAATAAAACATAAAACAAGGGATATAATGCAGAAAGATTCAAGCCATGTGGCCCGGGCGAACCAGTACATAACAAGCTGCCCTGGATGAAAACAAGAGGCATCCAACAGATTTATTCCTGCCAGTGATGTGAGTGGAGCATTTAAAGGAACGGCTTACTCTAAGAGAAAATAATGAGTCCCGATGGTGCATCACAGGTCCGGGTGCTAAAAATACACTGAACTTTCATTTTGTTTTTGACTACAACACACTCGAAAACGCCATGAAAGTCAAGGAAGGAGTGTAAAATGGAATTCGCTCCATAAATAAAAACATACTTCTTGTCCCAGCGGAGTTTATTGGCATCTACGTTCGGATGTCAAGTTGAGAATTTGCACCAGCCAGTAGCCACTAAAGCAACAGCATAAATCTTGAGATCGGCTTGTATTGATAGGGCCTTGGTTAGCGATTTGGCGACATGTGTGCATATCCATTTGCCTGACAGAGAATGATTGCACATGACTGCAGAGGTAATAGAATTGTCTTTAAAGAACTGGACATCATTTATCAGAGGAGGGTAGAATATGGTCCATTACAATAAATACCTCCTGCTTTTATCTTTTCATGACTTGCAAATAATAACATTAACATAAAGAATATAATTATGCAAAATTGTGTGGGGATATTGTATATTTTGGTTCCAAATATATTTCCGTAGTATTTTCTACTGAAATGACGGTAACATGCTAAAATATATAACTGATTCAGATTGACTTCTGTTAGGGCCTTTATCTCTGAATTAGATATCTGTTTTCAACATGTTTGTAAAATCTTGAATACCTTTCTTTATTCAAGGCCTATGAACGGTACTGTCTTTAAAATATGGATGTACGTATTGTATTTAAAGGTCCAATATTATGTTATTTTCTGATCTCTGTTCTAATGCTGTTTCCTCATCACAAACATACCTGGAGTTGTGTTTTCTTTCATTCACACATGTTTAACACACAAACCCTGCATATTTAGACTGAGTTCTTTTGTCAAACAGAAAACACCTTGTGATGTCATGTGGTAATATAGGAAGTGCTCCAGTTGTTGAGGAGGTAACAACATTATAACATGGTTTCAAGCTCACAAGAGTCCATTTTGCGTTTTGCGTTTACCTATTGTGCTGGTGTCTTCTATGTAGTTATAATCTATGAACCCATGGATCATTATGTCTGTGTAATCCCTCAGTCGTCCAGGTCTGATCCATAGTAAAAGCCAAGGTTAAATCTGTCAACTGTCTTCAGAACTGAAGAAGCGGCTTGGATGAGCAGCGAAACGTCTTCACTCCTACAACTTTTGAAAGATTTATCCTTGGCTTTTACCATGGATCTTTATGTTATAATTTGCACATTTTAAATCTTAATATTCATCTAAAACGACTTAATAAAAGAAACCAGTCCGCGGAACAAACTGCGGTGTCCAATGGAAGCTGATGTCGCCGTACACGTCATCACAACAAAGCGCCGTGGAGGTATCGGCCCCTCCTATGGATAGCTGCCGATCACACAAGCGAGTAGCAGATTTTTTTTCATTTGCACCAAAATAACTACATGACACTGACGAATCCTACGCATATCATTGATTAGAAAATAAAATTCAAGAATGAAGTAAGCACAGAGCAGTGGGCGAATGCCGGTTGTAGTGAAAATGGGGGTTGATTGGCAATATGGCGTCTTGAAAATTAGCGATTAAAGATTGTGCAAACATGAATCACTCCAAATACAACTTCGAGAGGGTAAATGAGAAGAGGAAACAACTATAACACGGCTAAAAGCTCCGAAAAGTCGATTTTGCATAATAGGTCTGCTTTAATATTTCATATGAGCGTTGATATATTCTGGGCACCTTCACCAACTTCACCAACCACATTTCTTTACCCTCATAACTCCTGCAATATTCTACAGTTATATTTAAAGCCCCTTACTACTGGCTTACACCCTTAAGCAAAAATTTCCAAATTTACTGTCTACTTACATTACAAAACCTCCCTTTATTTAATTAACTTGCACCACTTGATTCGTTCAGTTGTGTTCATTAATAGTGATGGGTAGAGTGTCCCCAATTTGCCGGTGCTCTCATCAGCCTCTCCTCCCCTGTCTGTGTTCTCGGCTTCCCTTACCTCCTCAAAGTTTTCTTACTGGGAGGGAAGCAGGAGCAGTAATAACGTCTTGGGATGCACCCGGGGGAACTTATTATGTCGATAGAACTAAGCGCGGTGCTTCCTGCCTTCTGCCTACCTGTTGGAATTTTCTTAGGCAGGTGTCAATACTGCTGAAAGATGGTGAGGAATCATTATTGTCATATAGAACTGGTGAATGTGGAGTGTGGATTTGACAACGGGCTGTTCCATGGATTTTGTCAATATACACACACGGTAGAAATCTCAACTTTATCTATATAAAGTTTTACTATTTGGGTATTGCATTTGAATCGTCGATATAACATCTAATGGCAAAAAGTATGTGAATTATACGGCACAGCACAACATTTCAAGACCTGCTATATTGAATACCAAATGTGCATGTTCACAACGACACATTTTAAGAAGTAAGTATCTCCACCTAAGCTCAGTTATCATATAAGAAATGCAAATCCAGGCAGCCTTTCCGCCTTTATGCCACATTCTGCACAGGCAATGTACAATATTACACTGTTAATACCCCCGTCTGGTCCTTAAATCAACACCTTACAGCCTATTAACTAAAGCTTTAAGAGACAATGCTACCAGCTGACAATGCTTACGTTACAGAATACAAGAGGTGCTGTAGTAGTTTAGAGCTAGTGGCCAAACTGTGAAAATGTATCTTTTATTTAACTTTCGATAGGGCAATTTTCTTGCCTGGGATCCAGAATACACACTTCTTCAATACTTTACGAAGATGTGAGTCTGGTCACCGGTGAATCTCTCTGTTTTCAAATGGGTGTGATTGACAGGTGGATTAGCCATTAGCGCAGAAAAACAATGTGGATTTCTGCAGACTCAATGGGCGAAGCACTAAACTCTGCTAATCTGAGGTGAGATACATTAGATTTTATTTGTAAATAAAAGGTGGCCAATGAGCTCCTTTGTTTCACATATGTCAATGAAAAAAAGCAAATCTGATTGCACGATCACATTAGACCAGGCTGGAGACACAATGGAGGACGTGGGTACCAGATATCATTCTGGATTTACCAGGCAAGCAATTTGCATTTTGACAAATGGTCAACATGGAAACATACCAGATATTAAATATTTTATTTTAGAATTGGCTAAGATAAATGAAATAATATAGATCATTGAAACTGACAAAAATATATAGAGAACAATTTCAAACATTTACTCAATCAATAAAGTGGACATTTAACGGTGGTAGTGGTTTTGACTTAAATTGGTTAAATGGTTAAATTTCAATAGCCTCTATGTCTGGGAAAAAAGACTATGCAGTTCTATTGGTGTGTCTCACTGGTCTGAGCCCTGCTTGTATAGACGAACAAGAATGTCTTTGGAAGCAAAGATGGATGTCAGAATGAGCAGCTGTCTGTCAATTCATTTGTTCCCCTCTTCACACCATAGACAAGTTTCAACTTCACCCGACCTCAAGTTTAATGCATTCTCAAAAAGACAACATCTGTCTTACTTGTCTCCATGAACACAGAAAAAATATATCTTTACTTTCCTTCACTTGGTCTCTTTTTGATGAAAAACAATGGCCTCCTGAAGTGATGCGATTAAGCGGTCAGAAGTCAACCCAAAGTGCACACACGAGCAGGGCGCGCATGATGACACAGCACATGACACATCTCAGTGGATACTTTCCTTCCTAATGAGCCTTTGTCTTCATCGTGCTCGGAGGATGAGAGGTCACGAAAGGTCGCGCCAAGACAAGGCCGGCCTACTCAACAGAGGTGTGTAAGGAAGTCTGGAGCCACTGTCAGCCCAAATCATATCTCCTAGACGCAGACAGGAAAGACTGAGTGCGCGTAAAGAAAAAACAAAAAAAAACAGTGTTATGATTGGCTGCCTGCTGTTAACTCTTTTCAGTGTTAATTTATTTTTTTTTACTTCGACAGTCAGCTATGCTCATTCTATTATCCCCTCCATCTAATGCTAAAAACACATGGGGAAATCTAATCGCTCATTAATAGCAGCGATAAATACGTGTTCTTGTCACACTACAGGGAGCAGCCTCGGAGCAGACAGGTAGCTGAGGTTGCTGTTCTGTCTCTCCCTCTTTCTCTCTATCACACACACACACACACACACAGACACAAATACACACACACATATACCCACAGTCTCCTAATTAGCCAGGTCACCAGCTCAGTGCTACAGCGACCTGCCTCTTCCTCTTCGGTGCGCTGACACTGAGCCTCCTGGCACTGCCCCGAAAATACACTCGCGCTGTGTTCCTGTCCTGTCTTGTTTGGCTAGTGGGAGAGCCGCACAAATCTCTATTCTGGGAGTGTCATTCAGCAGCACAAGGGTAGAGAGATGGCAATAGGAGCGTATATTCGCAAAGGCTGTGCGGTCAGAGTAGTAGTCACTGTCTTTATTAATTGTGATTTATACCCTGGCGTCTCGTAGCACGTGTAAGTTACAAAGTCCTTGAACCATATCAGTTAGCCACAAGCGACTGATGTGTTTTGACTGAAATGACCTGTCCATCCCACGGTGACACTCTGCCCTCGAAACCATTCATCTAAAGCAAGGCGCACGCGACCGGCGCCTTACCAAAGACGATCTCAAATATCGTGCGTAGAAAATCATAGAAGTACGCACACGTGGAAAAGAAACTAGGCCATCATATGTCCCTATTCGGTGGCAGTGGCACTAACTTTTTATCCCACTGTTGATTCTGTCCTTGCTGCAGGAGAACTGTGAGAAGGGAAAAGTATTCTCGGAGGGCGACAATTTTAGCTGGACCAGAGCGTGGGTCTCCAGTGGAACAAGGGATGCAAAGACCAAGAGGGGAGGACTGAAGAAAGGGGAGAAACCTTGCAGAGGGAGCAGAAGACATAATTGCATTTGATAATGAAATATTTAAAGGTGCAATATGGAACTTTTCTGGTCAACACTTGTCTCTTTGAAGATATTATTGCTTAGTATGGCATGTATGTAGTAGGGTAGTATGGCAATGAAATGATCAATCTCCATGAAAACGAGAAGGTGACACCAGCATTCCAAGTTACAGGTCAGATCTGTGGAAAGGCAATCCAGCTCACAGTAAGGATGAGTGTTTTTCAAGTTGTTTTTTTTTTTTTTTTTTTGCAACATTTAACAACACATTACAGGCAAACGATAACACAAGCAGGTGGCAAATCCTCCACCAGAAAAAAATACAGTGGATCATACCAATTTAAAAGCTGCATAAATGTAGAGTAGTTATTTATTAATGAAAAAGAGTGAGGTAAAAAGGCTCTATTGCAGTGTCCAGCATCACTGCTATAGTGAGACTTACAATGAAAACAACCCATGTACCTAATTAAAATGACACTCGTCTTGCACAAAACACTGTACATTTTTCTTATATATTGTTGCCAGTACATGGGACATTTTCAGTTTTCTAAATTGGACTCAGACTTTTGAGATCCAAGTGCATCTGCAAAACTGGAAAATGCTGAGAGCCCGCCACACGTTTTATTCGTGTGCCAGCTTGACAAAACATGCACCTGAATCAAATGCTGAGGATTATGCTTTTTATCTACCTGCGGCATACGAGAATGACAGGGCAAAAGACAGACGACACACGTGGCAGATGTGAGTAAGGCTGATTGATTTGCTCTTCATCTCCAAACGACTTTTTTCAGCTGACAACACACGCATGAGACAACATTTAAACTAGTGCAAAGCTGCGTCTCCTTTACTGCATAAACAGCTTTAGGAGGCGGCAAAGACGAGACTGGGGAAGTGTGTGCAAGAGAGCGCACACAAGACCGTCACAGCCCCACGTTTGGGCTTTGTAGATCTGATTGAATACAGCATCAAAACAAGACACTTTTTTAAACCGGTGTTTCGGAGACAGTTCGTTCTACATCAGACGAGGGAGGCACGGGGAAAAGGCAAAGGAAAACGAAATTGAGTTTGAGTCCAAGGTCAGTGTGTAACTGTCTGAACAAAAGTCGGAGATCTCCCAAAAAAATATCTATCAAGCTCGAAGAAGGCGCCCTTGTCCCGACCCCTGCAGAGTTGCTGGAGAGATGGCTTCCTGTAAAAAGTTTATCCGAGGGTATGGAAGATTAACGAGGCTGTTTTCATTGGCTGCTCTCGACTCGTCTCGCAGTACTTAGAGGTGATAAGATCAGAATATTTATCGGGCCTCCTCTTCAGGTCATTTGCTATGTTAATTTTATGAGCTTGATGTTGCCTTTGTTTCACGGCCATGCGTTTTTCCTCATGAACCCTGAAGCGGGGGAAGAAAGGGGGATTTGTATACTTAGCATGCAGTGTCTTCAAATGACTCATTCAGGCAGAATTATTTATGCCGAGCAGGGGGTAAGCTTGAACAACTAAATCTCGAAACCTCAGAAAATTAAAATCTGTTTCAATGTAATAAGATGAGAGTCCTGTTTGCTCGCTTTATATGGAGGGGAAATTATAAAACAGAAAAGATATGACTTTCTGTGGGCAAAATCTACAGCACAGTGGTTCCCAACCTCTTTTGCCTTGAGTACCCCCTAAGCGTTGCCACTCATATCAGTGCTTTTTAAGTAATTTGTTTACAATTATAATGATTACATTTTCTTGTTTTAATTATATATTTTACACATTTATCCTCCAGACGGATGTAAAATGCACTGCTAAGCACATGTTTTATTCAAATACTATTCCACCTTTTTTACAATCTAAAACACCCCCTGGCAAGTGTTCAAAGTACCCCTGGTTGGCTGTTATGGACCTTATTTAGCCCCGCCCACTTTTGCTGTAAAACACGACTATACCACACTTTCTTTGTGGTGGTACTTCCGGTTAAGTGGGAATCCCATTCGTTGCAATTGAGAATTTGGGAAAAGTTTTGCAGTTAAAATCTGATATAAAGTAGGTTGATTTGTGTAAAATGTTCAGCCAAGTCAACACTGAACTGATTCTCTGGAAGGCTTTAAAACGGCTCTGTAGTCCCTATAGAACTTATTTGCTGTCAAGATAGGCAGCCCCATGTAAAACAATACAACCCAAATAACATGGCGGCGCCCACGGCAACTTCCGAAATAAGTTGAATAGTGTCAGGCTCACTTTGTTTTCAGTATTGTTCTATACTACTACCCCACTGATGTGCCTTAGAAATACAGTACTTCTAAAAACTACCTGCTCTTGATCACACATTATTCTTAGAGTTATCGTTACAGAAAACCATACTGGCCCCTTTTAAATCCTTAACTTGTTAACCATGTGTCCTTGTTAACCCTGTAATAATACCGTAGTTACACTCTACTGGGAGCTAATTCAATCTAAAAGTCAAAGGCAGCAAATGCTATGTCTGCTAACCTGTCCAGACCACTGTCAAGTTCATTAAGTGATTGAGCTGAATAGATCTGAGCCCGATGACCTTTGCTGGACTTCGATGGCTATTAATCAGACAGGGAGGGTCAAGACATCACGGAGGGTCTGCAGCGTCTCAACTATGACCTCATCTCAACTCCCTATGAAATATCCATAACAGTACCACATTCAGCCAAAAGATAATACGTGACTGGGAGACGTGTGGGTATCTGACTATTACACTGATGAACCTTTAGTGAATCCCCTTCTGTGATGTGAGACGGGCCATTCACACGAAATTACATAAATCTTTCAAATGGTTTTAAATCACTATCGGCCCTTCCTTCCGCCGTTTTTTATCTGGAAGCACTCACCATTAATGCCTATATCAACCGCGGAAGCCAATTGTTAAAGAGGGGTTCTAAAGTGCACGGCCCGATCGATATTGATAATGTTGAAAATGTGGTAGGAAAGAGTGCGAGAGTGCAGCACAAAGAGGGGAAAAAGAGTCAGGGAGGACATAAATCTGGAGGCTCTGAATAGGAGGGAGCAGCTGCAGTGGCCTCCGAGTCGTCCCCTTTACCTCTTTGGAAACATCATGGGCACTAATCAGGGTTGCACTATAAAGAAAAGGGTCCAGGCGTGATTTACACTCACTACCCTCTGCTGCGGGACATAGAAAAACAAGAGAAAAAAAGAGAGGTTAGAAGACATATGCGGTGAATCAAAGAATGGGCCAGATAGAAAGGCTCTGAAACGGGTCCACTATCAAAAGCACGGGTTCCCTATGAAAAAAGTACTATTCCATTTAATATATACGCACAATTTGCAACATTTGCAGGCTAGAAAAATCACCAATGCAACTTTTAGACGTTGGTGTTTTGAATATTCTTTTCATTATGTATTTCTAAATTACTGCAGTATATTAAGCCAGATGCCAATTATATATAACGTAACTTACACTGAGAGATATTAGTGTTTAATAAAATAAAAATTACAAATGCAACAAATAATACAGAGAATGTCAAGGTGTTGTCTTTAATGAAATTTAATGTAAGTAGTAATAAATATATGTTTTGTTTTGTTTATCTATGTGCTTTTGTTTTATTATAACTTTGGCACAACTGATTTTACTCACACGAGTTTGCCCGTGTCAATATTTTGAAGTAGTGTTAGAAGTAGTACGAGTTTCCATGGATAAGGAAGCTCACTTTTAAGGCCAGGGCTTTCAGAGTATGCCAGAAAAAAAATAAAATTAAAGAGCCAAGCACAAGTCATCGACAATATTCATCTCACTTACTTTAGGGGTTTGTAGCCTGACTTACCTTTGACTACGGAACACGGAAAAACAGAGAAGAAAAAGTGTCTAGGAGACGTGTGAAAAGCAGTCTAAAGGACAAGTGGGCTTGAAAGGCTCTGAAAACAGGGCACTAATAACATCAGTCGTATAAACGTAGAGTGGTACATTCCTCCAAGGTCAGTCTCAGGTGAAGCTAAAGGTTGTATAAAGGTCATACGATATGAGGGTCACATAGGCCTCAATGAGAGTCAATAACACCTCCCAGTCTTGTGTGGACGAGTGGGGGTCGCCGCTGCTCTCACATCAATTCATTCAAAATCGCCCGCTGCAATAAAAGAGATGGAGAGAGTGAAAGAAGGAGAGAAAAAAACAAAACAAAAATGTACAGATTGTGAAACAGCTCGCCTTTCAACTACTAACTGCTTTTCATGTAAATGTCTCAGACTTGACACTTCTTACACAGCCCAGCCCTACTCTCTTACTCTCCCCCATATAGGCAGAGGCGCGCACTCCCTTAGCATATCCTCTGTCAGGATAAAAAGTAAGGCAAATGCAAGAAAAAGGGAGGAGAGAGAATGAAAAAAAAAGTGAAATCAAGACTCTCGCTGGGGTTGGCGAAAGGTCAGCTCTGACAGGCTCGGAGGTTAAACTGCCGAGTTAAAATACTGTTCATTATCCACTGCAGCCTCTTCCCAAATTCCCCTCTTTTGTGTCGCAGTCAGTGGCCAGCATCAACGTTCCCCACCTCAGGATTTATTGGACATTGTTGAGCCAGTGAAAATGAGGGACCTTTCTCTTACAATGGTAACAGTGATCCTAACGGCAAGCACAATACTACTGCCAACACAATTACAAAGCCTCGCCCTGAGTTATAAGGGCTGTAGCACTTAGATTGTACACTGCGTCTTTGGATACAGTATGATAATGAATATATACTGAGCAGTGCATTAAGAGTGCCGTGCCTTCTACTTGAAAATTAATACAAAAATAATTTACATAAACGTGCATTTTTAAGTAGCCCTCGTCCGGTGGAGGTAAATTAATTACTGCAAGCTAGGAGAACAAAGCAGGGGAAATATCCATAACACAAATTAGGCAGAATCACATCATTCATTACTCACCGGAGAGCAATGAGATGTGACACACTGCAGCAGAACCCTGCCTGAACCGGACAAATTAAAAACACTAGTAATTAGCACTATGCAAAAACATGTTGTACGTTTATTACCTGATTTATATGGCTTACTGTTTATAAGGGCAAAGTGAGCCGGCTATCCGTCTTCCACCTCGCACGCTTAAGATTCAAGAATGGCTTTAAATGATTTATTAAACAAATAAACAAATAAATCACCTTGCACCTAATTTGCCTAATGATATTAGGAATGACTAACTGTACAAATTGTGCAGAATATAAGCTACTATTAACCTGGAGCACCTTTTCATATGAGGGCTTCCAAACGTCCATCCATTTCATTTGTGCCAAAACAAAAGTATGATTAAATATTTGACTCTTGACACAGATTCTACAAATAAAGCACTCCACTTTCACTTTGCTAAATAAACTCAGGTCGTATCCCCTTGTCAGCCATAACTCATAGTCTCCTATATAAGTCGCAACGTGTGCCAGAAAAAGTTGAGCTCCATAACAAAGAGCAAAGATTGAACACACACTAAACTTTTTTTCTTTTTTTTTTCTTTTTTTTTTTTTTACAGTGCTCCGTTCTGAATCACCCCGACCATTGTCTGAATTGTATATTTCTATTTAAAGAGACATATTGTTTTCATCTTTTGCCCCGCTAGTCCCTCGGGGGAAAGGAGCGCGAATAATATAAAAAGGCAGACTTTAAATAACAAGAGGCGTGCCATCAGTTCCCCTGCTAGTCCGCATATTAGCCTCGTCTGTGTGCGAGCGTCTGACACCTACTAAAATGTTTCGGCTCCACGTGCATAAAGGCATAAATAATTCAAAATTAATCCCCGCTGAGGAGGGCTATGGGAATCATAAATTATCTGAGGTGCAGTCCCTAATGCAGTCTCTGGGTTGGAACACCTATGGTAACAATCGTGGAGTCTAGCTCATTACACCTTGTGAAGAGATATCTTAACCTCTGAATATTAATATGAATCAAATATATGGAGAATGTATGAGATACTTAAATAAGAAGAGACTGTATATACTGTATTGCGTGTACTTATAGAGTCAGAGTGCAGTCTACTTCAAGTGTCAGAATGAAATACATCATAGCATTTAGTTTTTATTTAATTTCATTTAGTAATTTTTTATGATCTGTTTCTTCCACTTCAACCTTATTTACACATATTTACAGTTTATATAAGTTACAAGTTTCATAATATAATACAGAATATGTAGCACAAGGTTATAACACAACGATACCCCAACTATATACATTTTAATTAAAATGACAGTTGTGTTACTTTGGCACTCTTGACTCTCCCCTCCCCCTCTTTAGCACAGCTGTAAATCTGTATTATTTCGGGGGAGTGCACCAATAACAGTATTTGGACGCTGTTTTGGAAATCTATCAGAAATTTGTCAAAACATCCTTGTGTCGTGGTTAAGGTTCAAGCTTCAAACTAAAATGAATGGAGAAACTTACACACAATGTCTATTTACATCCTTATTTGAAAGATAACACACTATTTGAAAGTTTGTTTTATTTATTTTCTCTCTTTTATTTTGCAGCCTTTTTAAAAATATTAGATGCCTGTCCGGAAGTGTCCACAATCCAGAGTGGACCCCGTATTGCCCAAAATAGCTGGGGTAAAACTTTGTCAGCTTCTTTTGGAACAAGTTCACAACATACACTGATAAATATTTTACATTAAACATGTAACCTAAAATGACAATTACTTATCATCAAAACCCACTCGAGTGTGACACTGTAAGACCACCAGCTTGTGTAAACGATCCTACATATAAAAGATAAAACATAAATCTTCCTATAAAGAACACAATGGGCGAGACAGGAGCCTGGACACCCGTGGAGATGTTTTGCTGACATTTACAACAAGTCCCTCAAAAGGTTTGTCCATCACTCTCCGCCGCGCAACGCTGGCCAGGTGTGGGTGATGGATAGCGGGCAGACAACGCACTTAATCAGCCGCAGCATGCGTGGAAATATTAATGCCAGGTAATTGAGAGCACAACAGCAAAACGCCACGATATGAAGACGATACATTCAAAAACGCTGGCATCCGGACTGTAACAAGAAAAAATGTACTTTGAAAGATTTACAGTGGTATTACTAAGTGAGCTGATCTGTAGAGGCCCTCGTCATGATGATACAGGGCTAATCCATACATCCTAAACAGGAGGCGAACTCTTAAGTACACCGTGTATATGTTAAAGGACATGAAAGGATCACAAAAGTGGAGATGAAAATACTAGCAAACACTATATCAAAGCTGTATTAGATGTGTAGACTTGTGTTGACAGGAAACGCAGGAACACAAACTGATCCTCAATAAAAGGCACGGGTAAAAGAAAGTGGCATTTGATGATAGGGAGGGGGAAAAATATCCGATTTAGAAAGTGGTTGAAAATATACATATCAAAGGGACGACATGGAGATTTCCGTTGCCTGCGCGTCCTATCCGTGTATCCCTTTTCCCTCCCTCCTCGCCTCCTCAAGAGTTACAAATTCGCAGGTAAGAGAGCCAGAAAGCGACTTACGGGAAGCTTCAGTTCATAATCCATAGCTTCTATCAGCAGATTACTGGAAATAAAGTGTTAGTGAAAGACATAAAGCAGGACTCAGTGTGCCAGAGGAGACAATAAGTGTATCATTCGACAGTCATTCCCGTGTACATGATAATTAACGGCTTGTGTTGGGCTAAGGCGAAGACAAATAAGGTAAGAGCATCTGAAATGGTTGTAAAAGGATATGCACATTACAAATTCCCACTGGATTTAAAGCTGGACACAATGATAAACCGACAATATGAATTTGAATTCAAGTAAACATCATTTCAAAATTGGCAAATTGTGCGTAGATTTAGTAGAGGTATGTAGACAAGTATTTACATATCAAGTCTGTGTTTACAGCTTTTTCTGTGACATACTTGCATACTTTTGGGAGTTTCAGTTTCAGTTTTGTGTACTGTGGGTGGTAGCAGCAGCAGCAGCAGCAGCAGTAATTGTGGTTTTGGTAGTTTAAAACATGTTTATACCGAATATGCTGTAGATGTAATGAAAATCAATCATCTGGTCAGATTACTGGTGGACACTGCCCTCAGATAGATATAAGACACTCGGATGAGTAGCAAAACTTCTTCACAGTAAAACTTTTGTCCAGTTGACAGAATAGAATTTTCCTTTTGCTGTGGATCATGCCTGGACGACTGAGCGATTACACAGACATCAATATTAGAAGTAGAATAGGTAGCAATAGTAATAATAGTTGTAGTAGAAGAGAAAAATGCAGCAATAATAAAAGTAACCAAAACAGCATCCCTAATATTTGAACTAAAAAGTAAAGAGAGCTTTACAGTTCAATTAGCAAAAATATCACAAATTACAAGTTTATGTTCCTAATATAATACAGAATAGGAACAACTGAAAGCATTAATTCATTAACACCATTCTAACCGGATATACAGATTACAATACTGCACTTATAAGACAATTTTCCACACCATGATCAACTATATAAATTTTAATAAAAATGACTCATTTTGTGGCTCGTCTTGAGTTACTTTGCCACTCTTGACTTTCTCCCCTCTTTAGCACAGCAGTAAATCTGTATAGGCCAATTCATTCGTCACACGGCTTTACCCCATTAGCGGCGGACCCACTAAATACTTCACCTTTTGATTCTCTGTACAGGAGCTGTGGATTTGTCAGTGGAAAACGGGGAAGGTGCTTTTTATTGCTGCAAATTTCATCACAATAACGGCTTATGAGAAGGGTGGCATAATCGTTGCCCTATAAATGTCTCTGTGTAGATTACATGCTTCTTGCTCTGGCTAATCCTGCTAATTGATGAACTTCTATGCCCACGATTTATTTTTTTATATTATTTTGTAATTTGTTTATTAATTAAGATAACACTTATTTTGGGACCTCGACCAAGTAAACACGATTATGTGCTCTGCGGGGTGAGTGTTTCGATGCGGCTGACGTTTCCCAAAGCAAAGAGCTGGCTGGAAGGCTGGCAGACTGCTGCTGCCAGAGAATGTCTAACAGTCGTGCACTGAGAAGTTTAATTCATTTGCCATAAAGCTAAAAATAAACAGTCACACTTAATTGGGCCCTGAATGTGAGCATTATTGACTTGTTATAAAAAAAAAAAAATCCAGGGCCACAAATTAGTGCAAGGATTCTACATTTAATAGAAAAGGCACTGTAGCTATAACGCAAAACAGTCTTAGCGGTTGTGAAATTAACTTAAAGTAGTTATTAAAAGGTTCAGTTAAATGTTGAAAACAAGGCCAGTTACTATTATGATTATGATTTTGTGGATCAATGAAAAAACATTTACTTGGGCATCATTTTGAGCGCAGGTCTCTGTATAGCTATATGACATTTTTTTTACATTGCGAGATAGGACCAATTTTTCCTTTTTGCAGCGCAGTTGTAAATTGTCCGCATTCTGTACACTGCAATACAATCAAATCCTTAAAACTGACGAGTATATGTCATAAAAGTATGTAAGAACTGACTGTATAATTTCCTCCAATTCAACATGTAGTGAGGCAAGATGAGGCAGCTTTAAAATCCGAACAAGTAAATTCCAATAGATTTCCATAAAAAGTAGCATAAATAGTCTTTGGGATACAAAAATTTGGATTTACATACATTATTTTGTCTGTATCTCTGTGGATATGTTACCGCGGCGATATGGGAGCGGGGCTATGCGATAAACTGAATATGACCTATGATCCGCGGGCTGAGTTGGAAAGAGCAGACGCCTGTAAGAATACTCAAGGAGCACACGAAAGGTTGAGGACAGAAACCGGGGGAAGAAGAAGAAGAAAAATGACAGTAAAAGGCAGGCCCCGGACTGATTGATGCTCTGGTGTATTTGAAGATCAGTGGCAGCCTTGTGGTGGCAGCAGCAGAGGTCAACCCCGTGAATGTGTGTGCGTCTCGGGCCGTCTTTGTCAGCTCCTCGGTCTGGTCCTCCGTGTGGGTGCGCGCCGGTGTGTATGGGGCTCTTTCTGTGTGTTCTAGAGGGGAATGCTCAGTCACTGGGGTGGCTGGGGGAAATCACATGTGAGCCAGAATAACATGCTCCATTTGGCCGAGGAGAGGCAGGCAGGCCGGGAGGACAGCCGAGGTAAGCCGTGATGTATCGAGCCGTTTGCCAGGCGGGATGGGGCATGCGGCAGCCACACTTTTTCTGCCTGTCAGCAAATAGGTGTTTTTCACTCAGCAGTAGTGCTACCTCCGTAAATGTGTGCGGTTGATTACTTTAAACGCTACTTTCTTTAGACAAATAGTACATTTATGACTCTTGTCTTTATTTAAATGATTTGTCTAATGTCACCAACACCTGTTTACATGTTATAAGACAGCTGTTCCCATATATTGTACTTTTACTTTTACAAAATAGCGAAGTACAATTAACTACAGGGGCAATTTTAATTCTGACTCCAAACGTAGTTGTGGGTTTCTGTTTTATATTTACATTCTACAAGTCAAAGTAACAACAGTACAAGTAGTAGCAGTAGTAGTACTAACAAGTAGGTGTACTAGTGGTGCAACAATAAGCAACAATAGCATTATAGAGTATATAGAAGTATCAGACTGGCATTTACATTATAAAAGTGCACTTGACATATTGCAACTTCAAGTATGGAGGACATATATGCGACATCATGTTTTAACACAGTATAATAACTACACCAAAGTATGAAGAATGGTAACTACTTATATTTCAGGGGTTAGGAGTTAGGGCATTAATGCAGTAGCTAACCTGGATCATTAAACTATTTTTTCAGAATGAATTAAGTTTTTTTTATTATTTATTAAGGGTAATAAGGGTGTAGTTATTATGAAGTGTTACCCAGGACTTTTGTTTATTTTGACATGTTTAATCTATCCTTATGCAGGGATTAAAATGCATGTGCTGGGACTCAGGTTAAAGCTCTGTACATTTGACCTACCCACTGTGTTGCTTAAATACTCAACAGTAAGAGTGAACCTTCTCCAAATTTCCACTTTCTATTCTGACCTTCAACCTCAATCTTCAATTATTTGTAGAACTGCAGTATTTTATTTTTTTTTTTTCATACAAATTCAATTTTATAACAATGAAGGGGAATTTTACTGTATTATTTTCAAGAGACAAAAACTCAAAATATGATTACCCTTGTTGCCCTTCTTTTTCTTATATTTTGCAACAAAGGGCTTCAGTTCATGTCCAAAAAAACCCCTGCATATCCCTGTAACACTACTTATTGGCAGCATACAAGTCAGCCTGAAGGTTTCCACACAGCACTGGCCTCCACACTAAAGACTTCTTTTCAGCTTGTGTCAAGGGAAGTGGGCTGGGGAGGCCCTTTGATGTGGGAACGCCGAGGTCAGAGAGAACAGCCTGTGCAGCGCTAAATTCCATCCCCCAGAACAGTTCCCTTTTCACTCCAGTCCTGACTTTGGTTTGTGAATCTTCAAAACAAGGCGAAGAAAGGTTTCGACACAAAGTGAATATGTAGGAGTAGAGATGGATTGCTAACAAGTTTAAGACACCACATCCTCCTTAAAAGTTAGCAGTCTGTGTTATATTTAAGCTGCTGCCTTCATGCACTTAGCAGCCTTTTGTTTCTCTAAGTTTAAGTTAGCACGCAAACTCGAAATGTCACTGCTAATAGAAGGAAACGTTTGGCTCACCCGTGCTTTCGAGTCAATGAATTTGTCAAAAAATTTATGGTAATTCATTCAATTACTCTTTAGACATTTAAATGATGTGTGGAGAGCGAGGCGGGTGATGTGGGTCAGCTGAAGAGAGCAGAGGAGGGGTGGGAGGGGTAGAGGGTTTGGGGAATAATCCTGCTCTTGATATTACACTGCCTCCAGAGGCCTTTTAAGGGCTCATATCACAGTGTGCGGCCTCCTAAACTTCTCTCCCCCACTTACCAACTCAGCGGCCCATCCGCACTCCCCCTCTCTACAAACAATTCACTCCACAACCGATTTGTCTTACATTTACTGTACAAACATCTATGGCGGTATATAGTACACATGAATATGATACCTCAACGTACTATGCTTATGCAGTATAGGAATCTTTCTCTGAGCTGGAAGAACTTTTCAAAAATTGGTTAAAAGCATTTGGAGCATTTTGAATCTGCTCACACATACACGAATAGTTCTCTTTTCATTTGTGAGAGAATGACAATAAAAAAGGCTCGGCGCTCTCCGCGACCCTTGACCTTTGATCCCTGGAGGTCTCCCTCTGCCTGTGCGGGACGTGGAGGAGGGACACGGAGGAATGGAAGGGCGCTAAAAGGCGTGGATCTGGAGGGGCCCTGAAAACAGCTCCCTTTGACAGCCCAGCACAGCCTCATCATGGGTAAGCTCCCCCTCTAGTGTTCACTGGACCTGCACATGTGCTGTTTATATCCACTAAAACAATGGACCATTTCAAGCTTTATAAACAGCACATATCTTTAAGTGGTCAGCTGTTGATTCTCACTTAGTATTCAGATGCTCCCTTAGGTGTGTAGCACCCATAATGGCAATATGTCATGTACAATATACACTCACTGTGATGTGAAACTGTGATGATGGGTTTCTAACTAAAATAACCAAATGATTCCTAAATGATGGTTTTCCCATATCGAGTTCTCCTCAGCGAGTTTGAGCATCTGGTCACTATTGCCTCTGAACTGAGCCTTGTGTTTCACATCTATACCATCCTGGGTGCCTTCTATTCTAGCTTAGCCATGCCTGAGGGCATGCTAATTAGCTCCTCTCTTGCTCCAAATTAACCGACTTTCACTTGGGACACCATCATCACTTTGAATTGAGCTGACAGAGAGGAGGGCTGCAGCTCAGCGTACGAAGGAGAGGGAGGAGCGATGGTTGAAAACAGAAACAAACCAATAATCTCCTGCATTGCCTCCTGAACGAAAGCCACTCTGTCCCTAATGTAGACAAGTCATTTTGTACAAGCCTCTAAAGCCTAGTGGGCCAGGCAGGCACACAGTGCAAGGCCGCCTGTTTCAAAGATCTTTTGCAATGTGTTACACAATGGACCCCCTCATTTTATGCTGCTACATCATAAAAGTGCTCCTTTTGTTATATTTTCATCCTTAAAAGGGTCTTAATCCCTATCCTTTCAGGCTGGTCTATGGCAAATTCCTCAGGGACATCCCATTCGCTGCAAGGGCTAGAGTGACCCACTCACAAACCAGCATGCAGGGCTTTGAGCTTTTCTTTGGCTGCCACTCTCCAGAGAACATTAAATCGTACTTTTCATCCCCCTCACCATAGGGGGAAGCCCCTTAATGATGACAGAGAAAGAGAAATTCCTCCAGTCGGTCCTATGACACCATTCTGCTGTCAAGCAGGCATCTTGGCGGAGAGAATCAAACATGGCTTCCTGCAGGTGGAACGCCAATGAAGGTCACAGCCCAGAGAGAGAGGAGTGAGGGATGCAAAGGAAGAGAGGAAAGGAAGCTGAGGAATCCAGGGAAGGACCAGGGAGCTAGACGTTTTCTCAGCAAATTAAGTCATCTGCAACATAAAGACAGTCCAACAGCTTTTTTCAGGGATTTGCAGTTTGAATCAACTAAACAAGGACAAGGCTACTGTGTTTCACAGCTAAATGTTTGACTTAAAAATGGAACACTCAAAGCACTGATAAGTTTTAATAATTTTCTTGACCTCTGCTTTTGAAAGAATCTTTTGGACATGGAAAAAACACTATTATGTGCAAAACAAAGTATACTGGTTGCAAAAGGCCTCAAATCTAAGAAAACAACAATTACAAATGAACACGGGGAGGGGCTTATGAACCAATAATTGCATGCAACACTTACTGGACTAGATTCTGATTAAACTGCTAATGACCTGTCACTCAAGAGCAGGGCAGATGTTTACAGATGCCCGGTACCAACAGCACAGCTCATCTGTCAGAGTCAGCCATGACACTTACCACACCCACTCACTTAGCATGCCACCATAACATAACATCACTGCGCATTCAACAGCCAAAGTAACAGAGGAGGTTAAAGCTTTATCAGTATTATGGTCTTAATAGCCTGCCATAGTAACATACATTTAAGCACTTCTGAACCATTGTCCTTTCTTTCTATTCTTGCTGATGTGGAAGCAGCCATTTTTGTGCGGTGCCCTCCCCAGCCCTTGCCCTGATGTGTGACACTCATGACAAATTAGGTGTGGAAGTGAAGGTGATGGGCTGTGAAAGTAATGCCCCTGCCCCCAACTCTACGCAACACACCCGCACGGACAGCTGCAACACAAAAACATTGATATATCAGTTCAACAATAAGGGTGAAACAAAGGATGTCATAAAGGTACATGAAACTAAGACTAAAATAGAGAATGAAAAAATGAATATAAAATGCATTGATATTGAATTGCAAAACCAATTTTGCACAGATCATTTGTTCTTTTAATTAGAAAGGGAACATCTTTAATGTTACAGAATTCCCCCAAAAATGCTCAACTTAATAGCATTTTTCACACCTGCCTAAAACTTTTGCTTTTCACTGAATATATATGTGTAAAAATACATGCCCTTTCCACTATACTCCACTAGCAGCACGCTATTTTTATGTAAAATGAAACTGAGACATAGAGAGTAGCAAAATGTGGAATGGTCCATTTTATTTTATACTTCAGAAGACACATGCGCCAAGAATCTTCAGATACAATCTTTCAACCAATTAAAGTCACATTATTTGTACCTTTACAATGAAAAATTGAGCAATTTCCACTAGGATAAAAAATTATGATACTGCATTGCATACCAATTATCTAAACATTACACTAATTCCCATAGAAGTGTTTAAATTATATGGTTGGTTGATTGCATGATGAATTAAAGAGCATTTTTCACTGGGAAATCTCATCCCGCAGTGATGAGGAGTGCAGCTCTGAGGCACAGACCAGACAGACTACTGCAGTGTAACCTAATAAAGCCGTCCTATTAGGATTATCAGCACCTCCGGGACCTCCTGCAACCTGTAGCCTCTCTCTCATCCACAAGTTCTTAACAAAGCCACACTCCTGGTAATGTCAATGTATTGGCAACAAGATCTCCACATTCTCATATCAAGGTTGCTTTAACTGACCTGGTAGAAAAAACGGTTTCGGTTATGAATGAGTAATTAACAAGTTACGTGTTTCTGTGCACTGTCAATTTATGCAAACAATATTATCCAGACAGTTTGTAACGTATGGAATCAATGGGTGTGTTTGCCCATAGTAACGGAGCACGTTGTCACTAAGGCTCAGGACTAACCCTCCATCAGATCTACACAATCTAGCTGTACAACTTGTATGTATATAAATAAAGTAAATAAACTGACTTCTGATACATCCACTCACTAAAAAACATACTTAAACTATATAGAACTAAGGGGTTTATATCATAGACTGTATATATAAATGGATGTAGCTAACCTTCTAGCCACTGCGTTCCAAACAGGAAGTGATCATGGGCACACTTCCAGCTCGCACGTATCGGCCGTATCACCCCTCTCTCTGTAACTGCTGCAGTGAGCCTCGTTATTTTGGTCTTAGTAAGTTTGTATCATCCCGCTCTACATGATCCTGGTATTTTTATTTCACTATTGTGTCCGTAAATAAAGATATGAACATTAATAACAGCATAATAATATAATGCGTTACTTGTTTTAAAATAGTTGAGACTATGATTTGACCTTGTTGTTCTTCATCATGAACTCAGTATTTGAACCCATCGCATTTCTTTTTCCACTATCATTATAAAGTCACAAGACACTTTATGTTATCAAATGTTATCAAAAAGTAGTGCATAAGTAGTGCTGTCAATCCGTATGGTAATCCCAAATATTGAAGTTTCCTCCTGAAACGGCCTTTTTAATGTGATTAAAACATTGCTGAGGTTGACAAGAATTAATCTTCACAGTGTATGCCAGACTATATGACAATTTTACCTTAGTAGCAACGCCCTCACCAGGAATAGACTTCAATAAATCCTAATAAGAAGCAAAGAATGAGTATTAGATTAGAAGGCGATTATGATTACCAAGAACTAAAGCTTTGGATCAGGAAAACATTATTGTCTGACACATTAACCTGAGGCTCACATTATCAAAGTTGTATCAGGCAATTGACAAGGCCTTTATAATTAGGCATGCTGTTCTAGAGCGACATAGAAGAAATTACAGCTCACAACGCACAGCAGGTGATACCCACTCACCAACCCTAAAGGGAGCACAGAACAGGGCTGGTTAACTTTGATCTTAATACTCAGTGTTTTAACAGGGCTCACGCTTTCACTTAGAATGAAGAAAATGTTAACTGTGTAATCTAAGAAGACAAAGGCTGCATAGTTGCAATATCTCAGTCAGCAAAAGACTCAAATGGTTTCACTAGACTAACGAAATGACTTAAATTTGGGGTCATATTTTGGCTTGTTCATTGACGCTGTTGTCCAGTGTTAGGTTGGTTAATGACGCTAAAGTTGCTATCGTTAGTCACCTTATTCCGGAAGTTGCCGTGGGCGCCGCCATCGTCATTTGGGTTATATTATTTTGTATGGAGCTGCCGATCATGACAGCAAATAAGTTCTATAAGGACTACAAAGCCGTTTTAATGCACCAGAGAATCGTTGCGTTGTTGATAGTGGTGTGACATTTGTGAACGAGTCGGCTCTTTTGAATGGTTCCTTAACGTGAATGGTTGGAACTGGCTCTCATTTTTTAAAAGAACCAAATCTTTTTCTTTCCAATTTTTATGCATTTTTATTCTGATTAATGCTGAGCCAACACAAGAAGCAGCACAGAAGCAGAGCAGGCGACACGAGTGAGAGCTTTGTGCATAAAAACATCATAATAACAGTTAGTTTGTATTTATTATTATTATTATTATTATTTTAGTGCTACATTTTATTTTGATTTTCATAATTTCAAAGGGTAAACACACTCCCACTCTCAGTTTGAACCATTTTAAACAAATCTTGGCCATTTCATTCTGTGATTAGTTTGTAGCTAAAATTAGTTTTCACATTGGCTTCTGTCATATAAATAAATAGTTAAAGAGCCAGTCTTTTGAACAGCTCTTTGAAGAGAATGGATCCAAAAGATTCGGATCCCACAATGGAGCTGAAAGTCCCATCACTAATTGTTGACTTGTTGGTGCACATGAACGTGGAACATTTTACACACATCAACTTACTTTATATCATATTTTAGTGGCAAAACTTTTCTCAAATTCTCCATTGAAATGAATGGGATTCCTGCTTAACTGGAAGAGCCACCACAAAAGAAAGCACGGTATAGTTACATTTAAGTGGGCGGGGCGGAATGAGGTCAATATTATTTAATTTAAGCTCTTCCAAACTTTCAAAATTCTCCAAACTGACGGAATAGTATAAATGAATAAAATAACCAGCTTATTGATAGTTGATACAATTGTTTGGGTTATGAGGGAGATGCCAAAGTTTATAGAGAGATAGTTGTAATATTAGTGCATGATACTAAGAAAGCAATTGCGTTTCTTAGAAGCACATCCAACCGATCACCACTGGCAGCATGGATTTCCAATCTGAACTAGAAATATAGAAAAGAGACAATTTAGGGTATCAGCTGCGGCGCGAATACAGACGTTGCTAGGAGCGCGCATCGATTGACATGCTCAAATGTTCATCGACAAAAGGAGAAATACTGACAAAAAGAGTGCGAGCCAGAGAGTATAAGGTCCTGTGAGGGAGAGGGAAAAAATCCATAATTGCTCTCATCGCCATATGATTTTCTGCAGGCAATTTCCAGGGCGAACACACTGACCTTTGCCTACTTAATTCCTGTGCAGTAAAGAAACAGAGAGATGATCAGTGAGGCACATAATTACACCCTCATCGATACAGCGATCTATGGGATGGCAACCTCACGATGAAAGGACGGAGAACATTGCCTCTTCTCACTCACAATGCCTGCACTTTGACCCCCATATTTGCAGGAAAACATATGCCCACACACCACACCATCATCTTTAGAGTGCCACACATTCCTATCTGGATGCAAAGTCAATGTGCAGTGCATGGTGGGTAATGATGATGTGAGCCTGGATGAAGAAGCCCCATATGGCTCTCTCCGTCCATGTCATTACCTTGTTACGCCTTTGACTTCCACTTAGAAAGAGAGAGGGAGGAGGAAAAAAAGGTGTTGGAAGGGTGGAAAAGTGGAAGAGAGGGAGAGTCAGGATCACCCAAGACCACGCTACAACTGAAATTGTCTGGGGTCAACAGTGCCATAATTACTTTAAAATGTCAGCCGGCAATAAAATACAACAGTTCATCTGGCAGAAAGCAAATTAGCTTTGACCATGCAGTGATTACCCTTTCCTGCAGAACCATTAGAAGAGATCAAATCTTCACATTCTCTGTTTGAGCAAAGGCCATCAGAGTACACTCCACCTGACAAGGATGCACATTTACCATTCGGCAGGGGTAATTAATTGTCCCCATAATAGAACATTTTATATTGGACACTGAAATGGAAGAAAAGTGTAATAACCTGCCAGTTTTATCTTAACCATTTGCTGACACCTCTCACGTTTTACTCTTATGCCATTTCTCTGGCTTCTTAATAGATCTTAGCAGCTGACTGATTTGGATGAGGTAAAGACCTTGGACAATAGATTCGTGCTTGTATTCAGAAATAGGTTATAATAAATGGACCTTATAAGTGAATAATTTGTCACTATTGCCCTCATATATAAACCATATCACAAGTGGGGATGCAGCGATACCAATACTGGTATCGAATATCGGTGCCGATACTGAACATTTTGTTGGATAGAGCATCTCTTAAGCCGATATCTTGGTTGGGCCTTTAATTTGATGTGTACTTACAGGCTTAGAACATCTCATAATGTTTGAGCTTTTATTTATATGACGTTCTTCAGTAATCATTTGAAGGATAAATAAAAGTTGCATGACACAATTGGATGTCTTGTCTTGTCTGTAATAATTAACTGTTTTAAGGAAATAGTGTCATTTTCAGTCCCTACACTGGCGTCGGTTAATATCGGGTATCGGGCAAAGACAAAATCTGAAGTCTGGAGTTGCAGGTTTGAGATCAATACAACAGACAAAACAGTCACGCTATTGTAAATACTGTTTAAAAAGTAAAAAATTGCATTGTTGATTTCATATTCATTCGGTAGAATTATAAAATGGAGTAATATAGGTTTTGAGCATGGGATTTAGTGGTGCAAACAGTTCCTAAACATTAAGGCCGTTAATATGGGTATGTACACTGATACATATTAACAACTGTTTCACCAACTATTACTGAATCTGAACGTGAGCCATGAATCGTCATAACCTTATCGAATTTGCTTTGGACCCAGTCTGTCAGGCAGTACTAGCGCGCTGGCAGCCACCACCACGATTAGTCATATTGAATTATACATGCAGAGCATGTAAGATACCTTCCACATCAACACAATGCAAAGACAGTGGCTCACATAGAGAGCAATCAAAAACTCTATGAAAACACATAAGAACGCCCCTGAACCCACACCAAAAACCAGCTCACACGGTGGGGTTTTTCATGGCGGTGATGCGGATGTGCGTAAACAGGATTAGCGGAGACGGTTCCACTGTCACACAGCCCTCCAGATTGTAATTCTCATGCCTCTCTGACAGCTTGGCACAGTACTAAGTCACCTAATGTTTGCCTTGACATGAAATCCAGACCTGGGCACAGATGAGGTTATCAGTGGGGGGAGATGTGTGGGAGGAAACGCATCAAGTCCTGTTGTTGGAAGAAAGATTTAGTAGTTGGGAGTGTAGTTGTACTGAATGAAAACGATACAGTTACAGTTACAACCAAATTTTAGTTAAAGTGAAAAATAGTTGCTCAACAAAATGTTTAAAGATTAAAAAAAAAAATTAAATACACTGATGTGACCTTTCAAATAGTCAACCAAGCTTTAAATATCTGAAAGATTACAATTCTCATTACATTTATCTCTCATGACATAAACTTTTAATATGTTCCGCAGCACAGTGTATGGGACAAGCAGGGCAGCTTAAAAGACTACAACCTGTAATTACTGTTCCAGCACTTGATTAGAATAATCTGATTGCAATTATTCAGTGACTTTAAAATACAAGCCTGGAGCTACAGAACAATAATTCAAGGGCAGTGATTGGGAACGTGTTTCTTTTTTGGCCTTAAAATGACGTTTTAATCGACAAAGTGAAAGTGGTTCCCTGCTAAGGAGCGAGCTCCCTCAATTAGAGCCCATTTATGCAGCGAGGGGGAAGATGTGTGCTGCAGTGTAGAGTTAATCACCAAGCAGACACTTAGAAAGTTCACACGGATCAGGGCTCCAAGCCATCTAATGGGTAAACATGCAGAAATGCAGCACTCCTGCAAGCCACCGAGCATAAACTACTAACATTTGGACGATGGAATAAATCATTATGGCTCAACTGTGGCTCAGCTCTATGTTTTGAAAATAGAAAGTCATCTCCACACTAAATCCTCTGCCTCTTTGTGTGCTTTTTGCTACACAATGTTCCAGCCAGTATAGAAAGTTTCTATGGCCATGACACCCTGTAATTATAACAGTAACATGTTTTGAATCTATATTACTAAATGGATCATTTAAATTACAGCAATGTTGTGATAATGATATTAACTATCTCCCAATAATTTTAGCCCGTCTAAAAATAGTGTTCATTTAGAAATTTTAATGACCCCGTCCCTCTAAGAATTCTGTGGGAGATTAAATACAAGTGTAATACAACATGAGGGAGAAGAATTACCCAGCTGGCACTGATTCCATGGTCAAAGTGAAGGACAAACATAGCCACTATAATCTTTTTTAGTGGACCAGACATTTGTAGGACTTTATTTCCTAATTCTGATTTACCTGAGGTGCGGCGGCGCTGCTCTGCCTCTGAGGCTGACTCACCCACAGTGATTAACAGGCCTGATTAGTCTTTTCCACTCACACACATTTGTATTCGTCCTTCAGCGGTCACACTGCTCCGGTACAGCGTGTCCACACATACTGCATGTTCATATCCTGAATGTGAAGACATGGCCAGCCGGTGCTTACACTTAAGAGGACCTTATTATAAAAACACAATTGATGTCTATTGTATTTTTGAAAGCCTAATTGTTATCATCCTCAATTATTCTGTTTCATAATAGACAGTACATTATTAACAAAGCGTCCAGGAGCGCATTAATCAGTATGACTCTGCCTTAACCTTGGTAAGTGGCACAATAAGAGACATGCCCTCTCTAATCAGCTTCATTGTGTTCCATCACCTTCGCTCTAACTATATCACAGAGGGTTCAAAGACCTCGCACTACATGTGATTGCCGAAACCATCTTTAATCAGCAGCACTGGTCTTTGTTAGATCACGGAGGTCTACGTCGTAATGAAAACGCCAGCTAGCTCTGATAGCGGCCTAATTGGGAGATAATGAGCCAATAACATCAATGGCTAATGACACACTGAGTGGAAGTCACACCCCCCTCAGGCCACACAGCTCCTCGTTCAGCTCTGATGGAGTATAGGGCTGGGGAGTCTGACGGAGGTAGGCCTGGCTCTGTACAAACACGCTGTCTTGATGGCTTCATTAGGCTAATGAAAGGAGATACGTTACTGTTAAAGATGGGTATAGTGCTAGCTAAAGGGGCACACAGACACTTAACTGATCTGGAGGGCTCAGTATGTAGTTAGCCAAAAGGAGGTTCAACTTTTATGATGCCATTTATGTCGCCAGATGAAAATTAAATTAGCATAGGTGGGTTTCCAGTACAAGCACTCGCTGAACAGTTTAAATATGACACATCTTTTACTATTAATTATTTTGAATTATTATTATTTTATTATAATGATTTTTTTTTAACATTTTTGATTATATTGTATGTGTGCGCCACTGTAGTAATTTCCTTTGTGGATCAAGTTTGTATCAATATGATCATCACCATCACAATAACAAAAAAAAACAACAACAACCTTAATAGTCATTTTAAATTGAATTCCCCCTTCTGATAAATAAAACAGTTTTGATAAATGTTTTTTCACATGATATCAAAAAGGACCAAAACAAACATTTGCTCCAGCCAGTGGTTTTGATTGAATGTGTTCGGAGTAAGTTTGTTTATTTCCAGAAGACAAGCAGCAGCTTATGACGCCTTAAATACCATGAGTGTGTGGGAGTGCAGAGCAGAAAGTGGGTTGAACTTTTGTCAGCTCCTAACAATGAAGTAGTAACAGTAAACAAGCCTGATGATGCATAATCACATTAGAGAGTCAGCGAGCATGGAGAGACGACCCCACTAAGCTATGCCTGCTCCATAACCTGCACATAATCCCAGGGAGCGAGGGCTTGACTCAAAGGAAGAGGAGGCAGGGCTCACACTGGCTTTCAAATAGAATTACTGTACATGCAATCTTCAGGCCCATTAAGCAGGTGTTTCTGAGGCCCCTATAGCCAAAGCGCGTTCTCTTCACAATAAAGTTCACAATAAAGCAATGACTATAATGCCATATACATTGGAGTGTTGAGGCTCGGTATGAATTGTGTAAATAAAAGAAAATGGTTAAAAATATGGTAAATGGTCACATTTTTATATAACGATTTTCTACCCTCAAGGCACTCAGTGCGCTTTACATCAAGGAACCACTCAGCCATTCACACACAAGTGTACGCAGACACTCGGGGTGAGGTGGGTTGAGTGTCTTGCCCAAGGACACAACGACAACATTCATCTGTGGGAGCTGGAATCACACCGCCAACCTTCGAATCAGTGGATAAACACTGGGCTACTGTCACCCATATACTGCTGCAAATATATATGTATAACTAAAAATGTAAATAGTGCTTATTTTATTTGGTTTTATTGAGTGACATTTACAAAAATATAACTATAAAACAAAAGTTTCTGGGTAATTGCTAGATAAGTCAAATATCATGACAGAAGATCAAGGTAATATAGCATTATTGATAAGATAAAATGCCTCTCTTGGTTATATTTTCAAAACTTAGTAAACTTTTCTCACAAAGTTGTGTGCAGTTGAGGTATATTCATCATTACTGTCCCGGAATCAAAAATGGAAAGGGTCTGAGAATGACAGATACAGCAGAAGTGAAGGAGAGGATTGTGGGTGGAGACTGAGCACTGAAGCTACAGACCGTCAGGGATGTGGAGAGTGTTGTGAGTGGGTGGTGTTACGATGGAGTAGGTGTATGAGTGCAGACACAGTTAAACAAGTCTGGTAAGTAGACACTACACGGGATCAGGTATAGACGGCTGATTTCGCATGCTAACCTGATGTGCGACTTTACGAACTTACTACTTAACTATGGGTTACCTGGCAACCTATTAATCAGTGTCAGTGTGTGTGAATGGGTGAGTGAATGTGAATGGGTGAGTGGTTCCTGGATGTTAAGAGCTCTGTGTGCCTTGAAGGTGGAAGAGCGCTATATAAATGTGACTAATTATGAGACCGTAAGATTGAAAGATGAACTGATGTTAATACTCAAACAACTGAGGCTTTAAAAAATCAGCTGGCAGAAAGTCTTGCTGTTATATATATGTTAACCTTTTTAAGCAATTGATTGTAAAACTATTAGCAAATCTACTTGAGTACAGTTAAATATTATAGATATTGCCTATGGACCGACTTAGACTAGACTTGACGGTTGTGATGAACTATAAGGGACTTTTTGTTCTGCTTTTTCCTTCATTTCCTCATCTGTTTTTCTTGTTTAGTGCACTCCAGGAGAAGAATGCACTTTGGCTGTCCTCACATGGGGTTGTACATAGCGCTCTTGGGAAGTCATATTCCAGTGTTGAGCCAATGCAGAGACATGTAACAATGCCAGTATCTACCGAACCTTACTAACTCACTGACCTTTGACCCTTTACAATAGCAATGGGAAATACTAACAAAAATTCACAACAACTTTTTGGGATTATCCCAATGACGATATCCAGACAATATTATGACAATCTGTCCGGGTTGAGGTCCAAGTACCGTGAATGGACTGTAAAAGTAACCACAAAGTGCAGGGGGATCACTTTATGCTATGCTACCTTATTTGAAAGATTACATGGCATGTTTGTTTTATTTTTCATCAGCTCTTTTCCAGCCTTCGTACATAGTTTTTCTTGTACTAGACAATACACTTGATATTCTAATTTTGCATCTTAAAAATAACCATTGCGATATTATCCATTTTCCACTAACCTCTAGACATAAAAGTGCACCGTAGTTATAGTTCACAGACATACTGTAAATGATCAATGAAATAACAGATATCATAATGATGAGAAATATGTGGCATGTTTGTAGTAAATTGGGTGTAATCCAATTCTAACAGTTTGTGTGACCACAAGCCTTAGAGAATATCCATCATTTTAAGAGTCTGGTTCCAGTAAATAATAAAAATATGAATAGAAATATGAGACAGTACATCATTTATGGTATCAAGTAATCAATATCACAGTTTCATTTATATTCTTGTGTCCATTTTTCTAAGTATTGGAAAGGCTGAAGCCTCTAAAACAGTTATACCATGTATGTACAATAGAGCTTGTAAAGAGACTTAGTAACTAAAAGACTCTTTCTCATACTGAGCTACAATGGCATAGTGAGCAATAGAGGATCAATTATCTCATGACAAAGTCTGAGAAACTGGAGCAAACCTCGTCACCATCGTACAGAAATATGAAGTGTGAAAACATAATCTGAGTGGTACAATACAAACACTGTATAGCCATATTGTACTTTGTAGTGTATGTATGATTATATATAATGCTTGATTGTGGATGTAAGGCTGAGGTTTATTGGAGCTTTTCTACACACACTAGCCCATGTTCTGTCCACCAGCGGAAATGAAAAGAGGTTTACCTCATGAACAATGCAATACTGAAACCATAAAATCGACATATTAGTATATACAGCACCACAAACCAGAAGAATGCAATGTTATTAGAAGAGTGGAAAAATCTCATAAAACCACTCAGTGATTGGCCCGAGACTGGAAACCTATTATTGCACTTTTCAAAGAAAATAAATCAGAGGTTATTACATATACTTGTCAGACTAAATTACACTCTTGAGCAGTAAGCCATATATTCAACTTAAGCAATTAAACTTTGATACTAGCAATGCACCTATAGGCCTTAAGATAAGCAAGGAATACAAGGTTTTAGTTCAATGTGCTTTCATTTAAACTTAACTGTTCAGCCAATTCTGAGACTAAATGCATGAGTTCATTTTATATAAATTCTACTCTAAGATTATGAGGTAATTTATATTATAACAAACAGGGATCAGCATATCCACAGAATACAAAAAATATGACAAAAAGAGCATTATATTAAAGGTTTGCCAAGAAAATACAGTGTTTGGTTACCCCAAGCTCAGGAGAGGAAAGCATAAAAACAAGAATCCATTGCTTGGAAAGGTTTTAGAACCAGCAGTGCCACACTCCATAAAATTATGAATCCTTAAAAAAACATCTATTTGCAGAGATTACAAAAGAAGGCAGTTGCGAGGAGACAATAACATAAGCAATGTCTGCAGATTTATTTTGGTGATATTTTAGAAAAATGGTGTGTGTTCGGATGAGCGGGGTCGAGCCTGAAAGCTTCAGAGCCTGGGCGGCCATGTTGGAGGCTTTGTGAGGGGGAGTGAGTTTACTTTAGAAGGCACATCAGTCTGCTGGGACATGCCATTTCCTCTTTCCCACTGTGGAACTAATGCAGTTTCTATTTCATGAAGTTTATCTTTAATCAGAAATATTGTCGACACACAGTATAAACATCCACCTAATTGGGAGCAGAAATCATTACTTCCTGTGGTTATATTAACTGTTACAGTAATGAAACTTCAGGGGACATTGGTGATACAGACGATAGTCTCCCAACTACAAATATCCCTGAAATAATAGAGCTACTTTGGTCAATGTATTTCTACGTAAAAGATACAAATGTCTACAGGTGGTATATATGCTTAGCCAAACATAAGAGTAGACAACAAGCATGGCCTGCTAGAACAACTGATAAGCAGGTCAACTTGGTTCATTTATAAAGAAAACGGCATCTCAAATATGAGCGCTCAAAAGCCTCCTAACAGGTCTGTCCATTCCTCTGTGGTTCTTGGCATGGTCGCCCTGCAGAAACCTGAGCCGTGTTATTACAAATCTTTAGCAGTGTAGTAGTCCTACCATAAGACATGAATGAAAACAAATGAGAAATCTGGTTTAGGGAGAATCTAAAATATGTGCAGTCAGTTGACCTCAGGAGCATGTAGAAAACATGGGAAAACGAGACACTGCTGATCAGACTGACGCAGTAAATAAAGCCTAGAATGAAATTCATCTCCCTACAAGCAAAAACCCAATACACATATCAGATCTAAGTGCTGCATAGCGATAATAGCTGAATATTCATTTTTGTACAAGCGGAAGACAAACACTCCCGTCCTTAATGACATCTCCGGGGAGGAAGTTCATAACACAAGGCTGTTATGCAACAGAACTCTGTCACTTTGAGAGGTCAGAGGCGGTTCTCATTGCCAACATTAGCGTAAAGCCAACTGCAACTAGGTTAGTGACACGTGCTGAATGAAATAAGTTAGAGCAGTGGCATACAGTGTGTGTACAGGTAGACATGGTGAGGCTGCACTGGCCTACTTAGTGTCAAGCAGCTGCACCTTAACACTGCATATGCTTCAACCATTATTCCCAAAGCACAAGTGACTAATATCTTACAGTGGCTTTGAACTGGTCATAATAAATATATAGCCACACTGGATGACAGAAGTTGTACTATAAAAAGAATTCCAAATAAAATAAGGGAATAATAAGCAAACTAATAAGACAGATTTCTCCACATTCGAGCAGGGAGGTACTGGAGGCATGTATATGCATATCTCCGAGTGTGTCCCTGGGAAAACACTGCAGCTTTAGTTACACTGCTCTGTGCAGTGATTGATGGTTGCTGTCTATGCAGGCCTACATTTTTGAGGAGACTGGAGTGCTTACACATGAGCAAACAGAAGATGGAGGACTGTGGCAGACTTACACTACAAAGAGGATAGCAGGACTGTGTGCGGCCCATACACACACAGCTCTGCTGTACTGCAGATCCACCTCCCCACCTCCAGCGCTTGAAGATCTACCTGCCAGCTGCTGCCAGTCGCACAGAAAGATGGGCTTTGTTGGTTTTGTGAAGCCCACCGACAAGACCCCCCTGGAGACAGCAGGTCTCCAGCAGCACAAGCCTGAGCCTTATCCACTCTGCCGCACAGGCAATCTGTTTTCTATATTACCAGCCTGTATCAGTGTACTATGCACTATAGAACAGCAATTGAGCAGGAAATTAAGTTAGGGGATCGGTATTTGGCGGAGGAGAACGGGCTGGTGTGGTCTTTCCTCTGCACATACAAGGATCATTAAATATCACACGACTTTCTTGATAAATTTCTTCTTCTCTCTGCTGCTCACATCAGCTTCCTCCTCCCTCACCATCTTTTCCTTCTTTTCTCAATTTCCCCTCTCGTCATCTACCCGCTTCTCTCCCATCTCGCTGTATTTGTAATATGTGTGTAACAAAACATCCTAATGGATGTTTAAACAGCTTGAGATGTGTCGGCCTGGGAACCACCTCTCTGTGACAGGGAGCTATGGTGTGGAATTGAAACTATTACAAGGGAAAATGGGAGATATATTTCTTCTTTTCCCATTGTTTATTTCTTTTCTTTCCTTCTCTACAGTCCCTCTCTCCTTCCTCTTGTCTATTTTCTCTTGTTATATCACTGAACATACAAATACAGGATGGTGTCTAGGTTTTTTTTAAATCAACAAATGTTACTAAACGTCTTTCCTCTTCAGTATTTTCACTATTTAGAGTATCTGTGTGCAAAATAAACTTTTGACAATATAATATTCCTGATACAAATACATTACAATGGAAACCTTGGTCTTAAATACAATACAAGTTTGGTGGAGTATTTTTCTTTCCTGGATAATAATATATCTGTCAACAGTATTGAGAAGTTATTCAATTGTATCCTGAACAGGGAAAAACGTGTCAAACTTAACATGTATGGTGAAATAAACGATAGATACCAAAAAAATTAAGGAATATCTACTCATTTCTGACCCTTACCAAGCCCACACATCTCCAAGTGGCGAGGTTAGTTGGAGGGGACCCAGGAGATAAGGAGGCAACAGGTCTAAATCCCTCCTGAAGCAGTCTTGATGGACAGACAAGCCGCCATTAACAATGGGGTGGCTTGTGAGAGTAGCAGCTGATGGAAAGATACCCTGGCATTTGCTGTGTTAAGAAGTGGCCCTTAAAGATTTCACACTTCCAATTTCTTTGAATTATCTGCCATCTCCAGGCTGTCACTCAAACCCACAATCCTGGTAACTTGTTCAGTGAGGCACAAGGCTGCTTATTGACAAAGCAATCCACAGTGATGGACCAGGGCACGATCAAACATTAGACACATGGCACAATGTAGAATAGAGGACATGTGGGAAAGGCTGTGTGAGATTTGCATTTTGTTTGTCCTGGAAACTTACTGTCCATGCCCAAACATGTTTTTATAACAGTCCTTCTCAAATTTGGATTTCCATACACGGTACTAAGAGTATAAAGCTGATTATAGTCAAATGAGAAAAGAGTGTAAATAATGTATTATTTATTTAAGCTATATTTATCCAGGTAGTTAGAACCATTCTACCCATCTTCAACAACTGGTCAGCACAAAAAGCACATGTACATGTCTAGTACGCAGGTTTTTCATATGTAATTCAATCTAGGTTTTCACTGAGCATGCACATCCGTGGCACTTTGGCTGTGTCATGACTGATTTCACTTGATTTAAAAATGGTGCCAATAAGGTGTCATTATTTACCAGACCATAGCCGACAGGGCAGAATGAATCTGTCAATGTCCACCTAAGGCAGTGATGACAGCTGATGCTGTAACACCAGCGAGCAGACTGCTTATCAGATCCTTTGATTCACTTGATGTTTCAGACAAGCCATGATAGAAATATCACAACATCCCTATTACTCTCAGCATTCAGTACATAGCATGCAGCCAGTGCTTTCCATGAATTATTAAAAGCCAACAGATTACGCTGCAAGGCTGGAAGTCTAGAGGCATGCTACAGATGCTGCTGAGCAAAATGGCAACATCACAAGTCTGTTTTGTTCATATTTATACAGGAGGAAACAAGCTTGACTAGGTAACTATGGCAAAAATATCCCATGTTTGGGCCTGTGCGCTTGTTTGTGTCTAAAAGGAGGTAGGGGAGAACGGGGGATGAGGCCATGGTGTCAGGGCTTGTCTGACATGTGGCGTGGTGGCCTGGCTGGATGGCTGGTTGGGTGCAGCCCAGCTCGAGCCTGGCAACTCTCTCACTTCCCCTTTTTTCTTGGTGCTGCTCTCTCTCCCCCGAGTGACGGGCTGAGACATTAAGACAGGCGTTTTAATTAACTGTGCCACTCTTCCACCTGCTGCCCTCAATATGCTCCGGCCCAGGCAAGCTGTCTCTCATACCAGTTTTTTTTTGCTTTTTGCCCAATCTTCCAATTATTTTGTCAGCCCCCTCTCCTCCCTCCTTTCTCTCTCTCTCTCTCTTTTTGCTTTTCAGTTCTCAACAATCAAACTTTTCGCTCATGTGGCCTGACCCTAATAAGTGAAACCTTACACGAATGAGGCACATGTGACACAAAGGTGTTCATTTAATTCCTGTCCTGTTCTACTGACCCCCGTAACAATCCCACACAAGCACACGCATACACTCAAATCTATGTGCTAATTCGTTTCTGCCCAACACTCATCAGGCTATTCATTAAGACCTGATTGGAGATGGATATTTCTGGTCCCTCATGGCAGAATAAAGCGAGAGATCAAACTGGGAATAGTACCAAAATTGCTAGAGAAATAGGCCTTGGAGAAAGTTCTTGTGAGTCCCCAGCCTTTGTGGTTTCAGTTTCAGGTAAACTAAGATTTAAGTAATGGTTAATTAAATATTGGTTTAATAACACTTTATGTGGTTAGTTTTGTTTGGGAACTACAGGAAAGACAAGCAACCGAGGACAAAATATTAGTTTTATCTCTACCTAGAGATGCTAATTTAAATGAGTAAAATGACATAAAATTGCTCTGTTAACATTATTTTAGCACATTGTGAGGTCAGCTGTAGGCCAGTGAGCAGGTTATTTACCCTTGCTACTCAAGTTGATATATCTTGCTTTGTTCATATTTTTGGAAAGTATACTGCAGCAGCAAATTATCCACTTACAAGCCTGACACAAGTTCCATTACACATTTTAAAGTGGTAATTATAGACAGCATTTACAACACAGAGACATTGTTCCTCTAGGGTTGTAATAAAAGGATTGATGTCCTCCTTTTAGAGTTAAGGCCTAGTCCTACAGATAAAGTTGAAACGAACAAATGGTCCAACTCTGACTCCATGACGGGGCCTCAGTCGCAGTCATTCTACAGTACGAAAGCGGCGACTGGGGCCCATATATCAGCCTGGAGGACAAGGATCATTCATCTGGCCAACGAAAAGGAGTGACTTTGAAGTTCACCGCTGTGAGGTGAAAGAGCAGCCATGGCCTCAACCTCTCTGTTTATGTAGCTGCACTAGCCCAGGGAGAGTTCTTAATGAATGATGTGTATACACCGACACTACAACTCCAACTAAGTGCAAACACCACATCTGTGGAAGTGTCTAGACACACCAACGATTGACTTTATGTTTACATCTTGCTCATGAACCAGTGTACATTCACACGTTTTATGGCTGTGTAACTATATACATAATACAGGGTCTTACACAGAGATGTGAAGAGGTAGATGACTCACCAGTTAGATGTATACCAGACTCCTTCAGCCACGTCCTTCACTTGAGGACTTGCAATGACTTCTGGACACATGATGTCTCTTTTGTCCTTTGCCATCTGTTTCCGTAAACAAAAGATTACATTTGGTAAAATACATTTTATGAATTACAGATTTTGTCTTTTGTGTGTATTTTTTATATTTAGATGCTATAGCACTAGCCATTTAATATTAGACAATGGATACCAAGTGTTTCCCTCTATTCATTCCTATGAATAAAGGGCCAGCCCCTCTAGCCCTGCAGCTCATCTGCATCTCTCTTTAACATACCTCGGGCAGTATGTTGTCCTTGTTGTGTGGCTGCTGCATGAGGCCTGTGGTTATAAATTATGGATGCAATGCAAAAGCTGTAAAATTTGTTGTATCTTCTATTATCTTCATGTTAAAGGCCACAAAAGCTCTTCAGTGAAGTCAGCCATTAAGAAATGACAGGTATTGCTATCAGGCTTCTTTATAGCCTATTACCTGCAATGACAGCAGCTGCTGCTGCACCACTGTACGGCCTATCACATTATTTGCAGCTAAAGTCAGCTACTGTGTCATTTCGCCTCATTTTCTTGACAGTGCTATCATAAATCCATTGGGCTGCAGGGGAAACTGTCTACTACCTCGATTATCTTCATAGCCTGAATGAATTCTGAAATGTATGTAACAGGCAATGACTGCTATGGATCAGGAGCCAGGGCCGTATCCTCTCTCACTCTCCTGCTCTTCTCTCTTTTAGATTATGTGCAAAGGAGGGAATCAGAGATTGGAGACTCAGATACAAATGAACAAAATGGCATGACATCTAAAACTGGGTGTGTATTATTTTTAATGACTGCATCCAATCATATGACTAATAAGACATTTAAAAGTAGCAGAATTTTGATATAAAGCTAAAATCCTAAACTACTGCTGCCAAAACAATGAACTGACCTCTCAATGCAAGATTGTGATTGGCTCCAATGATGACCTTCGACATGATCCAAACCCTGGACTGTGGAACCGTGAGCTGCCAAACAAAACAATATTCTATAAGTTATCAGCACAATACAGATTCTTAAACAATGCTATATATGTAGACATTGCACAAATGTCTGTATGGAATAAATTAAATAATGCATTATATAGAGTAATATATGACACCATTACAAAAAAAAGTTGCTCTCTTTATTACAAGAAGTTGCATTCACCATTGAAGAGCAGAAAACGTATAAAATAAAAATGTGCTGCAAGAAATTCAGTAATTTGCATCTGCCACTTTTTACTGAATCTATTCCAAGTGCCATTCAGTGTCCT